>SJYC01092101.1:0-34917 GCA_006408675.1 Madoqua kirkii | reverse complement strand
GAGGCCAGGAGGAGAGAAACCCTGCAAGCTAGATTCTTTCTCTTCAACTATGGCAATTCTGAGGTAGCTAACGTGAACATTGCAAGTTCTTTTTTTAAATGATCTAATCATACCATTTGGCTTTAATTCTTACTGTATTAAATACAACATGAAATACTATAAACAGGTGATAACAGGATTGATAGGCTGATTTGAAATACCATTGTTTAATAGATACCCTCGTCTCAGTCTTTATTTTTTTTCTTCCCCGAGTACACCTGCATCATTTGCTTCTACTGAAGGAATTCCTTGGAAGTACTTTCTCATGATGATCTTGCTTTTGAGTTTTGCTGCTTCTATTTGGTTGCAGTCTATATTCTATTTTTTATTAGTTTTCTGCGTTGCAACTGTAGAGAAAGCCTTTTATAAGTTCAGTAAATTCTAGATATTATTTGTAAATTTGATGGTTTTAGATATAGTTACCAGATTTAATAAACATGGCTATCCAATTTGTAGTCATTTAAACAGGTGCTAGTTTTTACTATTTTTGTGAGGTACAATAAAATGTATAGGTATTAACTACAGTGTTTAAAGAGTTTGACAAATGTATATCTGTAAAGCAGCCAACATATTATGACTTATAACCTTTCCATCATTCCAATGAGTTCCTCCATCACGTTTTCCCATCACTCTATATATTCCTTTCCAGCCAGCCCATGCAACCATTATTCTGAATTCTATCACCAGATTTTTGCTTTACTTCTTGTAGAATTTTAGATACATGGAATTGCACTTTGTGTTTGATTTCGTTTTTCTACATGATTTTGAGATTCATCTGCATTACTGTTAACTACAAGCTGGTGCTTGCCATTGGTACTTGCCATCTACCTCTACAAGGATTAAATCATGTGCTGCTGCAGCTGCTGATTTTCAAGACCCCTGAAGGGAGTTTAGAGCAAGAGCAGAAATGAGGCACTCTGTGCTTAGGGAATAAAACAGGCAGAACAAGTCTTCAGGCAGTTAGATATTTTCAGGAGTTAATTTTATGAGCCCAGTTCTTGTATCTCCTCCTATCTGTGCATGCTTAGTCACTTTGCAATCCCATGGACTATAGCCTGCCAAGATCTTCTGCCCATGGGATTCTCCAGGCAAGAACACTGGAGTGGGTTGCCACGCTCTCTTCCAGGGGGTCAGCTATTTGGACTAATTCAGCTATTTGGACCAGGTGCTCATAAGGTCAATGTTGAGAGCAGAATGTGTGCATAGCCCACTGAGTCAGACCTGTACTCCTGATGTGTTCAGTTCCATTTCAAAACCATGGCAAGTGTGGGTTACAGGGTCCCCACCCTGCAGATTGCTAGCATTTTGTTAGTTGCTCAGTCATGTCTAACTCTTTGTGACCCTGTGAATTTGTGGCCCGCCAAGCTCCTCTGCCCATGGGATTCTCCAGGCAAGAATACTGGAGTGGGTTGCCATGCTCTACTCCAGGGAGTCTTCCTGACCCAGGCATTGAACCCATGTCTCCTCTGTGTCTCCTGCATTGCAGGTGGATTCTTTACTCACTGAACCACCTGGGAAGTCCCCTCATATCTAGAAAAGGAATAAAATCCTTCAGGATGATGACTCCTCCTCATGACTAGTAGAAACCTTCTGCAAAACCATATGTGCTTGATTGCATATATCCCCCCTTCACCAAAATCTAGTTTATACCCATTTTCCCCACTGTCTCTTTGGAGCAGTTTCTCAGAGCTATCTGAGCTGCTGTCTCCAGGGCTATAGTCCTCATTTTGCCCCAAATAAAACTTAACTTGTAACGCTCATGTTGTGCAGTTTTTTTAAGTCAACATACTGTGATTTGTTTCTTTTTATTGCCAAGTCATATTCCACAGCATGAATTTATCAGCTTGTTTAACCATTCACTTGCTTATAGACAGTCTGGATCAGGGCTATTGTAAATAGAGTTGCTATGAACATTCTTCTACAATCTTTTGTAGAAATAAGTTTTCATTTCTTTTGGGTGAATACCTAGAAGTGATATTCTGGCTCATAGAGTTGTATATATTTAACTTCACAAGTAACTAGTAAAAAGTTTTGCAAAATGGCTGTACTATTTCACAGTCTACCTGCAACATCTGAGAGTGTTGGGTATTCCATATCATCACCAACACTTGTTAGAAGAACTCTTTTTTTCTTTTAGCCACTGTAGCATGTAGGTGGGTTGCTTTAATTTGCATTTTCCTGAATTGAGTACTTTGAGCACTTCTGATGCACTTTGGTTATTTTTATATTTTTTACATGAAATGTCTTTTTTTCTGGTTTTATTGGTTGTCCATCTTACCATTAAAATTGAAGTTCTTTAAATATTCTGGATAGAGTCCTTCACAGACCTAAATATTGTGAATGCTTTTACCCAGATGGCCTCTTCATATTACTAGCAATGTTTGCTTGATGAGCAGGTTTTATTTCTGATGATATTTATCAGGTTTTCTTTTTATGGTCTATAGTTTCTGAATCTTATAGGGACTGGAGAGAAGGGAGAAATAATACATAGAACACAGAGGATATTTAGGGCTGTGAAAATACTCTGTATGATAGCATAATGATAGACACCTATCATAAACTGTCAGTGAAATTTTCAGTGTAAAAATTTATATCTGCCTATGCTTGTGAAGATATATTGCAATATATTTTGAGAAGTGTTGCAGTTTTTCCTTTTATGTTGGATCAGTGATTTATCTCAAGTTAATTTGTATGTATTAGTTTGAGGTAGGAATTAAGGTTCAATTTTTTCCCATCAGATATCTACTTGTTTCAGCATCATTTGTAGAGAAGACCCCTGTGTTTTCCCAATAGATTGCTTTGGTGCATTTGTAAAAACAATACTTCTTAAGGATGAGCCGATTTCTGGACTTTTTCTGTCCCACTGTGTATTCTTATGTACTTGTCCTTTAGGCATATTTCCTTATGTATTCTTATCCTGATATCATACTTACTTGATATTATAGCTTTATTATAGTAAGTATAAGTCCTCCAACATTGTTCTATTTTTCAAGTGTTTTGGCTATTCTAGTCATTTTTATGTAAATTTAAAAAAATCAGTTTGTCAATTTCTATAAAAACAAGATTTTTCAAAGAATTAAGGCCTTTTAAAGCAGTTTAAGATTCACAACAAAATTGAGGGAAGCCACAGAGATTTCTCAGACAACTCCTGCCCCTGTATGTGCACAAACTTCCTCAGTATCAACATTCCTTCTCAAAGTGGTACAGTTATTACAACTGATGTATCTACACTGACACATTATATTCACACAAAATCCATAATTTACATTAGAGTTCACTCTTGGTGTTATACATTCTGTGATTTGGACAGTGTATGATAGGTGTCTATCATTATGCTATCATACAGAGTATTTTCACAGCCCTACATATCCTCTGTGCTCTATGTATTCATTTCTCCCTCCTCTCCAGTCCCTGGCAACCAGGACACAGGTGTACTGAACAGTCATTTGGACTCTGTGGGAGAGGGCGAGGGTGGGATGATATGGGAGAATGGCACTGAAACATGTCAAATATCATATGTGAAACGAATCACCAGTCCAGGTTTGATGCGTGATACAGGGTGCTGGTGCACTGGGATGACTCAGAGGGATGGGATGGAGAGGGAGGTGGGGGGAGGGTTCAGGATGGGGAACACGTGTACACTCCTGGCGGAGTCAAGTCAATGTATAGCAAAACCAATACAATATTGTAAAGTAAATAAAAAATAAATTAATTAAAAAATAAATACAAAGGAGTAAAAAAAAAAGGTGAATGGCACTTTAAGAGCAGCTGTAAAAGAGGTAGGAAATTGTATAAATAAGCAATGCACAGAAAGGGGAAATTTAAAAATCTGCCTATAAATTTTCCTCAAATCTTGGCTGACCCTTGAGTTGTGCATGCACAGTTAAAACTCTAAAGAATTTGAAAGGAAAGCAGTATCTGGAAGATTGAAAGATGTGAGCAAAATTTTCAGGTGCTGCCCAGCACAGGGGAGACAAAGTTTAGCTTCACATGTTTCTACATGAGAAGGACTTGATAAGCATCTCAGCCTTTCTATGGAAACCCCAGAAGGACCATGTCTTAGAATAAAAGTCACTTCCCAAAACTAAGAGATTAATTGTAAGACTAAGGAAATACTTAAAGTAGACCCACTCTAAGCAAGAAAATCCAAGCCTCTAAGGTTACTTGTCAATTAATTTAAATGCATACAACACCTTAACTTAAGAGAAGATAGCAGAATACAACATATAACTAATCCATTACCATGACTATCCAAATTAACAATCACTTCACCAGATAATGTGACCTGTAGTCAAGGGAAAAGTCAGTCAAGAGAAATTTTACCAATAATGAACAACGTTTAAATAACTTATGATATGTTAAAGAATACACAGGGTATTATATAATGAGTGAAACTATGGAGAGTCTCAGGAGTGATTTGAAAATTAAAAAAATTATGACAAAAATGTAATATCTGAAACAAAATAATCTTGAGTGGTATTAATAACAGTTGAACAGAACATATATGTGAACTTGAAGACAGCACACAGAGAGAAACAAAGAAGAAAAAAAAATGAACATTGAACTCTCATTCATTGCTGGAAGGAATGCAAAATGGTACCACTACTTTGAAAGACAGTTTGACCAGCACTTACAAAACTAAACATACTCTTACAATATAATTCAGCAATTGTTCTCCTTAGTATTTAAAGGCCTAAAAACTTATATCTGCACAAAAATGTGCACACAGATTTTGATAGCAGCAGTCATTATAACAGCCAAAACTCAGAGGCCACCAAAATGTCCTTTAGTAGCTGAATGGATAAATAAACTGATCCAGTCAGACAAATGAATATTTTTCAGCACACACATACACAAAAGGGCTATCAGATCATGAAAAGAGTTGAAAGAATACTGGAGTGGGTTGCCATTTTCTTCTCTGGTGGATCTTCTGGATCCAGGGATTGAACTGGATTGCAGGCAGATTCTTCACTATCTGAGCCACCAGGGAAGCCCTATTTTGATCTCATATGATATGAAAATCTTTGCCAATTAAGCCTATTCTAGTCTGTTAAGTGACAAAATCAAAGCAAGACCCTGACATAAATGGACAATGAAACTGATGTTTACTCTCCTTGGCACAAGAGAAATATCTTATTCATGATCCTAGTTTCAGGTTCAAGAACAGTACATGCCACTTCTCAGATGATAAAAATATGAGAAAGGATGTATAGAAAATGGATAAGAAAGGGAAAAAGAGCTCCATTAAATAGTGAGCATCGTTCAAACAAATAAAGTGATAGAGTCCCAGGAAACCTTTAAAGATGCTGGGATTTGTAAGGGCTGTATTTGTAATGGATGAAGCTATTTTAAGCTACTTCAGAAATAACCAAGGAGATGCTAGCTAGTGAATAGCTTAGAAGGGGAGACTCTGATGTCAAATTGCACAGGATCAAATCTCACTGAAACATTTGATAACTGTTACCTCAATAATTAACCTAACTTCTCCAAGAGGTAGTTTCCTTGTAAAGGATTGTAGCAAGCAGCTCAAAGCACTATTATGAGTCTTGCAGGAGAGGGTGGTTACTATTGTGCTCAGGTTTGGAATAGGGCTTCCCAGATGATGCACTGGTCAAGAACCCTCCTACAAATGCAGGAGACACAAGAGATGCGGGTTTGATCCGTAGGTTGGGAAGATTCCCTAGAGTAGGAAATAACAATCCATTTCAGCATCATTGCCTGGAAAATTCCATAGACAGAGGTGTAGGGAGGGCTACAGTCCATGGAGTCGTGAAGACTGTACGTGACTGAATAACTTAGCGTACACGTACAGAGGTGTGGAATAGAACAATGGTTGCATATGATTACTGTTACTATTTTGCTGTGAATATAGAACAATTCAGGGGGAATAAAAAGATTTCCAAAGTAAAGGAGTGAAATTCAAAGCAGAAAGACAGAAAGGAAAAGTAACCCTACCCTTCTGCCAAAAGTAAGGCATCAGAGGAAAACTTCACTTAGCTGCAGATTCTAAGAACGGATATTTTCCACTCTATTGTTGCAGGATGTAATGGTGTATGGAATGAGTGTGGAGTTTGGAATCAGAAAAGTATAGCTGGAACCTACCTTGAGATCAAGACAAATTCCTTCATTTCCTCAACTTGAAAATTTAGGGGTCTTATCAGAAGCCAGTCCAAAATAGTAGACATAGCAGACCCTACACATCCTAGAAGCAATTTCAAACAGAGACATTTTTGACTTGCTCCTCACAGTGTTCAAATGACATGTAGAAACCAGATTTGGAATCACAGTTTCCTGGTGGCTCACATGGTAATCAGTCTCCTTCAATGGGAGAAATCTGGGTTTGATTCATGGGTGGAGAAGATACCCCTAAAGAAGCGAATGGCTACCCACTACAGTATTCTTGCCTGGAGAATCCCAAGAACAGAGGAACCCAGTGGGCTACAGCCCATGGGGTAGCAAAGAGTCGGACAAGACTGAGCAACTAACACTTTCACTTTTGAGTCATTGCAGGGCAGGCTTAATGCCATAAGGGTTTGCCACAGATAGCAGTTTCACTGAAGCTGATTAACTGTATGTCCAAATTTGAATGTATTTACTATCTCTCCCAAAAAGTGTTTTGTCCAACCCACAAATTTACCTGCAAAAATAGAAAGATTTGCAACAGTCAGTTCTAGAAGTCTGAATCTTCTAAATAAGAATAATTCTATGATCATTTTAAAACTGATTCAGAGGGGAGCATTTTTAACCCAAACTTGCATTATTTTTAGGACTTCCCTGGTGGCTCAGATAGTAAAGTGTCTGTCTACAATGCAGGAGACCCGGGTTTGATCCCTGGGTTGGGAAGATCCCCTGCATTATTTTTAGTCACATATTTTTAAAAATTCTCTTAGTGTGTGTGGGTACAGTAGCACTTCTCTTAATTTGTGATATTAAAATAAACTAAAACTCATAAAATGTCATCAACAATCTAGTGCAAAAGTTTGCCTAAGTAAATTTGCATAGAAGTTCAACTTGGTGAAAGATGTTTTCACACACATCATTCTGTACTTGCAACAACCTATCTTTGGTCAGAGACCACAGAAGCAGATCCTGAGATAGAGGTTTTTGGTAAGTGACTTTAGGCAGGAAATTCTCTCTGAGGAGATGAAAGCAGAACAAACAGGGAAGAAGCTAAGCAAAGATGTAGGTTTACCTGAATTCTTGCCACTGAGAAGAAGCCAATGGCCCCATTGTGAGCTCTGGGGCATGAATGGTACCCAAGTTCTCTCATTCTGTGTACCCTATATCAGTTAGTGATTAGATGCAGTTTACTCATGAGGGTATGTCATTTCCACCTGAGCTAAGAAGTTGTTTTTATACTTAATGAAGTATAGTTGATTTACAATGTTCTGTTTGTTTATGCTGTACAGAAATGTGATCCAGTTTTATATATATTCTTTTTTCACATTATTTTCCATTATGGTTTCAGTCATACAGGATATTGAATATAGTTCCCTGTACTATACACTAGGACTTTGTTTATCCATTCTATATAAAATAGTTTGCATCTGCTAATTCCAAACACTCAACCGATCTCTCTCCAATCTCCCCTCACCCTTGGCAACCACAAGCCTGTCCTTTAGGTCTGTGAGCCTGTTTCTGTTTTGTGGATAAGCTTGTTTCTGTCATATCTTAGATTCCACATATTAGTGATTGTATATGGCATTTGTCTTTCTGACTTACATAACTTAGTATGATAATCTCTAGGTTCATCCATGTTGCTGCAAATGGCATTACTCCATTCTTTTTATGGCTGTTAATATTCCTGTGTGTGTGTGTGTGTGTATGTAATCTGATGCAACATATTTTGGTTGTCTAATTTTGGCCATCTGATGCAAATAGCTGACTCATTGGAAAAGTTCCTGATGCTGAGAAAGATTTAGGGCAGAAGGAGAAGAGGGTGTCAGAGGATGAGACAGCTAGATGGCATCACCAATACAATAGACATGAACTTGGGAAAACTTTAGGAGATGGCAAGAGACAGGGAGGCCTGGTGTACTGCAGCCTATGGGTTCACAAAAGAGTCAGACAAAACTGGGCAGCTGAATAACAACAACAACTATATATATATATATATCCACACATATATGCGTGTGTGCTAAGTGGCTTCAGCCATTTCCGACTCTTTGTGATGCTATAGACTGTAGCCTGCCAGGCTCCTCTGTCCATGCAATTCTCCAGGCAGGAATACTAGAGTGGGTTGCCATGTCTTCCTCCAGGGGATCTTCCTAACCCAAGGACTGAACCCACATCTCTTATGTCTCCTACATTGGCAGGCAGGTACTTTATTATTGGCACCACCTAAAAATCATATATATATATATATATATAATATTTCAGTGAAAATCTTACACCAAAAGGTTAAATCCTTTGAGTAAAGGACCTTTCAGAAAAGTGCCTGAAGGTAACAAAGAACAAAAATGCGTATATATACACAGTGTTATCAGTTTCTCTGTTGATGGACATTTAGGTTGCTTCCACGTCTTGGCTACTGCAAATAATGCTGCTGTGAGCCTTGGAGTGCATGCATCTTTTCAAGTTACAGTCTTGCCTAGATATATTGGGATGGGAAGTTTTGATCATTTGTGGTAGCTCTCCAGAGAAAAGTATAATCATGAGCCAAGAGCAAACTTAATGCTCAGAAATGAGGGGTGGGTGTGTTGGGCCAGTAAAAGAGATCTAGGCAGGATTCACAACTTCTACTATAAATCTTCTCTTGCTTTTCTCGATCCACTTGCTTATCATACTCAATCCCCTCCATCCCGTCACAGTTTCTCCAGAATTGTGAATAGCTATGATTTCTAGGTAAACTTACAGTCTTTGATGCTACAGTTGGTCTTGCTATAAGTAGCCACAGTGCTATCTTCTTGTGAAAATCAGAACCACTCTCACTTACCAAGTGATAACTATTGTCCTTGTTTTTGGATTTACTGGCTTGAAGGGCCTAAAGTGACTAGCTAGCTATCATAGCTTTAAGTTTGGTGGGATTTTATATCTTTGTCTGAGAACCAAGACTTCTAGACACACAGAAACAAATGTTGTTGGGACAAGAACAAATTACTAAACTGGGTCACTGGAAGAAATAGTGAGCACAGTCTTTTCTAATTCCATGTCTTAGTTCATGGGCCCATTTGTTGTGACAGTTGAATACTTAGTGCCAAATAATGGCCATTGGTATAAGTTGCATATTGCACTGTGAATATGCACACTATCCCAGAAGGTATCCTCTTCAATATGGTGCTTCAGATGTATCTGCTAAAGCTCATTTCATTCCGCTATTGAAGCAGAACTTCTGGATTACATGTATGATACTAAAGAACAGTGTGAGCAGTTCTTGACAAGCTTTAATGAATAAGCCACATGGAACATACTCATGTTATTCCCATCCAGCTACTACAACAAAATACTATAAACTGAGAGGCTTAAACAACAGAAATTAATTTTCTCTGTTGGGAGGCTAGAATTCTCAGATTAAGATGGTAGTATGCTTGGTTTCTGGTGAAGCCTCTCTTCCTAGTTTGTAGATGTGTGCTCATATGGCCTTTGGTTTGTATCTACATAGAGATAATTCTGATGTTTTCTCCTCCTTTTATAAGGACACCAGTTCTGTTGGATTAGGACTCCACCCTTATGACCTCTTTTAACCTTAATTACCTCCCTTAAGGCCCTATATACAACTGGGGCTTTGGGCTTGAACATATAAGTTTTGAGTAGATACCATTCCATTTCATCTGACACTGGGTTTAAAGTAAGGCCATGCCATTTGCAGCAATGGCAGCAGAGAACTAGACCATTCAAAAGTATCTCCAGGTAGAGAATAAGTCTTACCACTGGACTTCAAGAGACCATGTAGCCAGAACTCCCTCTCTTAAGCCGGGTACTGTCAGACCACATATCATATGATAGGCTGAGCAGAAATCCATCATAAGATGAAAGTGATAAATCTACAGCTAGACTTGAAGACCTCCAGAGGATACAACTAAGTTGTAAAAAATGGTAGCCTGATCTTTCATGTCACCCACTGGTTACACTGACACCTTTACCTAAATTCAAACCTGTGACCTTTTATGGCATTACCTTGTATTAGCTGAAAGGGTTAGAAAGGTAATGAGCTTGACTCATAGTTGCTCTGGCTGAGTATGAGGGAATGACCTGAAAATTGACTGTTTGTGGTTGGGTTTCTGAAAGACAGTAATGAGAAGAAACCCTCCTAATAGTCACAGACTTGGGTGGGTTACAGCATTTAGTTCTGTAGTGATTTTCTTTTTTTTTTTTTTATTAATTTAAAACTTTATTCCACTTTACAATACTGTAATGGCTTTGCCATACATTGACATGAACCCACCACAGCTGTACACGATCTCCCAATGCCAAAGCCCCCTCCCACTCCCACCCCACACCATCTCCCCGGATCATCCCGTACACCAGCTTCAAGCATCCTGTATCCTGCATTGAACATAGACTGGCGCTTCATTTCTTATATGATAGTATACATGTTTCAGTGCCATTCTCCCAAGTAATCCCACCCTCTCCCTCTCCCTCAGAAGCTAAAAGTCCGTTCTATACCTCTGTGTCTCTTATGTTGTCTCACTTACAGGGTCCTCATTACTATCTTTCTAAATTCCATATATATGTGTCAGTATACTGCATTGGTGTTTTTCTTTATGGCTTACTTCACTCTGTATAATCAGCTCCAGTTTCATTCATCTCATTAAAATTGAGTCAAATTTATTCTTTTTAAGGGCTGAGTAATACTCCATTGTATATATGTACCACAGCTTTCTTATCCATTCATCTGCTGAGAAAAGAATAAAATACTTGGGAATATACCTACCTAAAGAAACTAAAGACCTATATATCGAAAACTATAAAACACTGATGAAAGAAATCAAAGAGGACACTAATAGATGGAGAAATATTCCATGTTCATGGATCAGAAGAGTCAATACAGTGAAAATGAGTATACTACCCAAAGCAATCTACAGATTCAATGCAATCCCTATCAAGCTACCAACAGTATTTTTCACAGAATTAGAACAAATAATCTCAAGATTTGTATGGAAATACAAAAAACCATGAATAGCAAAAACAATCTTGAGAAAGAAGAATGGAACTGGAGGAATCAACTTACCTGACTTCAGGCTCTACTACAAAGCCACAGTCATTAAGACAGTATGGTACTGGCACAAGGACAGAAATATAGATCAATGGAACAAAATAGAAAGCCCAGAGATAAATCCACATAAATATGGACACCGTAATCATTTTCAATGTGGATTAGTTTTTTCTTACATTTAGACAGGACACAGGATCTCTGTGTGATTTTTTTCACTAACATCTATCCATATATGCATCAAGTCTACAGAAGAGATTGAGAAGAAAGTATTTTAGTAAAGTCTCTGATTCTTATTACTCATTTGAAAAGACCTTGATGCTGGGAAAGATTGAAGGCAGGAGAAAAAGTGGATGACAGAGGATGAGATGCTTGGATGGCATCACCGACTCAATGGACACGAGTTTGAGTAAACTGTAGGAGTTGATGATGGACAGGGAGGACTGGCATACAGCAGTACATGGGGTCACAGAGTCGGACTGACTGAACGACTAAACTGAACTGAACTGAAACATTTTATAATTAATATGGAGTTTAGTTTTCTGAGATTACCAGTTAAAGAATCCCATGCTTTAATCCTTAAATCACCTATTCTTCTAAACTAATTTATTTTGATCTTGGAAAGGAAGGCATCCCTTTTTGTTTTTAGTTTTTAGGCAGCATTCATTCAAAATTAAAGCTGCATATAAAAACTTTAAGTTTTCTGTTGGTTCTTTAATAAAGACTTAATTTTTGTGCAGCTCTGAATGGATCTTGTGGATAAATGATACAATACCATCAGTTAAAACCTCTTTCAAAGCTCACTTGAATAAACAATGCAAAAGGATAAGTTTGCCAGATTAATGTGATAGAAAGTGGTGCAGTGGTTAACTGAGTTTATAACTATGGAGAGACAGATCTGGTTGGTTAGAAATGCTAATAGATAGGAGCAAAATTATCACATAAAACCTATAAAACTCAAAATGAGTTTATCTTAATATTGCTGTCCCTCCATAGCCAGTTAGAAAAATCTCCATTTTACCAGAGGAATACAGAAAAAAGCCATCTGGATTATTGGAGAAAAGAGCATTTGAGTGACTTAGATTAACCCGAGCCTTATTTTCTGAGGGAATAGTTCCAACCATCCAACTAGAAAGGATGTCAATTTAGAACTCAGTTTGATGTAAAGGGAAAGAGAAGATTTAGATAATTAATTGGCATCTGACCATGTTTAAAGAGTGGGAAGGTTTGGGATGGAAAACAATCTCAGTAAATTGCATTATAATTATGAGAAGAAAACAGGGTCTATTTCATTGCCTGCAGGGAGCAAGAAATAAAGAGTCAGTATAACTTTATTCTTTATGAGGTGCTCAGAGTCTGCAAAACATTATTGCTGTTGTCATCAGTTGAGAAAAAAGTGATATATTAAAGAAGACTATAAATCCAATTTGTTGTACTAGATACCTATAATAGATGGAAAGCCATATATCTGTTTCCTTTAAAAAAAAAAAAATCTGTGATAGACTACTTGCAAAAATACCCACACTTACTTCACTTTCTATATGCAAGTCCCTTTACAGTAAAAGCTTGCAGTTTCTCCCATCAAGAATGACTGTTTCTCCACCATTTGAATCTGAGGTGTTTATATCTTGTTTTGTTCAAAACCATATGGTAGATTTGATAGCACATTTGTTAACCTCATGAGAGTTTGCAAGCTTTTGCTTGTTCTCTTGTATCCCTAATATGCCAATGAAATGAGTCCTTGACTAGACCTTCTGGAAGTTGAGAGACTAAGGCAAAGTTCAGTTTTCACTTTTGAATGGGTAAGAGTGCTCAGTCTGAATCAGAAAAGCCAGTTAGAGTCAATTCCCAGATAACCATTTAGATACTGTAGTCTACTGAGATCCTCTGATGATGCCTATACTGCCTCAGGACAAAGGACTGCCTGGTTGACCAACAGATTTTGAGCTAATAAAATGGTTGCCATAGTAAGCCACTGGGAGACCTGGGTTTGATCCCTGGGTTGGGAAGATCCCCTGGAGGTGGGCATGGCAACTTATTCCAGTATTCTTGCCTGGAGAATCCCCATGGACAAGGAACTTGGAGGGCTACAGTCCATGGGGTTGTAAAGAGTTGGACACAACTGAGCAACTAGGTACGCACAGTAAGCCACTAAACCATTTGGTGGTACGCTATGCCACAGTAACTACTATTCAGACATCTAACATGAGAAAGGCCCAAAACTGTAACAAAAAGAATAAAATACTTCAATTATAATAGAAATAATCTACTTTCAGATCAGACACTAGTAATTTTATTAGTGGAATAGGTCAAGAAGATTTAAACAATATCTTAACATTTAGTCTAAATCATTGTTGCCCCAGACTAATTTCTTACCCCAATGCTCTAGTCATCTATATCAAAATATATTATCCCTAGGACAGTACCCATCGATATTTCAGGATCATGAAGTTAAAATGCATGTAAGTCTATTTTTTTATGTAGAAGTCTTCTAGACTGTTCCCCAAAACCAAGTGGGAACTTGAAGTGTGAAAGGTAGTCTGGTAGGTAGAGTTAATAGAATAATACAATACCAGAATGTTCATATCATCTCAAACATATCCATCCACTTAGGAGAAAATGGAAATCCTAAGTGATCTGAAAACACTGGGGTAAAAATCTAATAAGAGTTTTTCTTCTGTTGCTTTGAATCCTCCTTGGTTTGCTCTATGTCTAGGCAATGAATCCCAAAGTCCTTAACAGGGAACAAAAGACTTGTATTACATGGTCTTTTAGTCTGTGACTCCAGCTCTCTCTCCCATTACTCACTTACAAGTATTCTTATGCACTTCAGCATGTTAATTCGCTAACAGTTTGTTTGGCCTGTTCATTTCACATTTCTGCCTGAAATGCACATACCTATTATGTCAGTCTAGAAAGCTCCTATACATAGTTTTCATTATACATCACAGGCCACTTGTGAAAACCTTCCTTGTTTTTCAAAGAAGTAAGATGCTGTCTCTTCTGTATTTCGCTTGTACTTTGCGTGTACTTTGAAGTGTAATATTTGCCATACTATTATAGTAATTGCTTCAAATATCTTGTTACCCAAGTAAACTGAAGACTATACCCTATCATTTTTACAACAGTGGTATATAATATAAGGTCAAAAATACATCACAGAGTAATCGTTTTGTAAAGAAAGTATTCTCTAAAATATGTCCACTTGGTTTCATGTCAACATTCACTAAATATGAGAACCAAATGCATTAGCATTTATGATTTTTCTAATCACGTGTATAAAAGATGAAAGGGAATAGGTGAACATTTGATAATAAAATATTGAATTAAATCACTTAGGTAATTAATTACTGCTTTGAGACATGTAGTAGCTATAAATAATACAAGAGACCCAGGCATGCAAAATAATAATAATAGTAATAACAAGAATAATAAGAGTGGAGGAGGAAGGGAAAGGAAAAGTTTCAGCAACATAAGATGTATTTTTTGGTTAAAGTCTTCATTTTAAGGGGAAATAAAATCTTTTTAATCTAAGCCCTTTTAGAATGATTCTTTAAGATATACTCCCTGAAAAAACAACAGTGAGGACATTCTGCTTCTGACCATCTGGAAGTGTCAGAGCATGGATTTACCCTCTTATGTCATTATTATATAACAACTCTTTTCAGGTACTACATAAGATGCATCACAGGACTGTAACTAATGAGGCAAGGGGAATTAATTAGGCAAGCTCCAATCACCCTGAACTTTATGCTTTGAGGCAATTTTCAGACTTTAATGGAGGAATGGGGAGCCCAAGTAAAAGCCAACCATCTTCAGAAACAAAAACATGTATGGAGGCATCATGATGAGTGGAATATGCTCAACAGAGTGTTATAAGATGGGAAATTGTACAGATAAAGAGTATCAGATGATTACAAAGGAATCCCCTTCTGTCTTTGTCTGAAAGCCGTCTATAGGCACATAGAGTAAAACTTCATAGGATCTGGGAAAAAAACATTTTTCAGGAGAGAAAAATTGACATGGAGCTTTCAGCTGAAAGATAGGGTTAAGAAGTGTTCAATTTGCCATCAGTTAGGATGGACATATCTCTGGAAATTCAAGAGACAGTCAGCAGAAATCTGAGAAAGCCTGCAACTTCTTGTGGGAATTGAACTAACTCCATGAAATGACTGCTACAAATATTCTAGAATAGTCTTTAAAAGCCATGGGAGAATTAAATTGATCCAAACAAACTCAGCAGAAGGCTCAGGTGGCCTAGTCTCAGATCCCAAAGACCTCTGGTTAAGGTAAGAGGTCCTTGCTGGAGGGACACGCCTAATGAAATCTTCATTCCTTTGCAATCTCTTGTTTCTTGTTCCCTCAAACCTCCTGGGAACACGCGGGCGGCAGGGGGCACAATTGAGAGACTCTGGAGAGGCTACTCCTCAGCATGTCCCAAAGGTGCTATCTGCTGAGCCCCAGTAGCTGTTACACAAGCCAGTGGGGTTCTTCTGTCCTTTCTCTTCTCTGTGCCAAGGATCAGACCAATGAAACTGTGAGCACCGGTCAGATATTCAGCAAATTTTCCGGCGGGCTATGAAGAGGATTCCTTGGCACGCTTTCCCCACTGCTTTTTCCTCCTGTCCTTCACCTCTCTCCCGGGACTCAAGCTCGGCCAAAACTAATGAAACTCAGGCCTTGATATTTCATTGCAAAAATTCATTGAGAGACAAAGCAATAAGAGGTGGATTTGTTAGGATCCAGAGAGAAGCCCCAGAAGGCAATGGCACCCCACTCCAGTATCTTTGCCTGGAAAATCCCATGGGCGGAAGAGCCTGGTAGGCTGCAGTCCATGAGATTGCTAAGAGTCAGACATGATGAGCGACTTCACTTTCTCCTTTCACCTTCATGCACTGGAGAAGGAAGTGGCAACCCACTCCAGTTTTCTTGCCTGGAGAATCCCAGGGACGGGGGAGCCTGGTGGGCTGCCATCTATGGGTTTGTACAGAGTCGGACACGACTGAAGCGACTTAGCAGCAGCACAGAGAAAGCAACTAACTTCTAAAACAAGTGCCACATTCTTAAGGGAGAACAGCAAAATTCGGGATTCTACAATATAAAATTCAAAATGCCTATAATCAAATAAAGATTTTCTACACATGTAAAAAAGTAGGAGAAATGACCTAAAACTAGGGGAAAAATCAACAGAAATAGAACTGAAAGAGATGATGATTTAACAGTCTATGAGTATTTTAAAATAGTTGTTAAATATGTCCAAAGACTTGAAGGAAAACATGAATATTGTTAAGAGGGAAATTAAAGATGTCAAAAAAGAAGTAAAAGAGAGTGCTAATGATGAAAAGTTTTGAAATTAAAATTTGAAAATGGGATTAATAGCACAAGCAACACTGTTGAAGAAAATATCAGTGGGTTAGAAGGTATAACATGAAAAAATATTCAAATCAGAGCCAATATATACATACACACAAGGTAAAATAAAACTAAAAAAAAAAAAACAGGCCTTTCCTGGTGGTCCAGTGATTAAGACTTCACCTTCCAATGCTGGGGGTGGGAGTTTGATCCATGGTCAGAGAGCTAAGATCCCACATGACTCTTGACCAAAAAAAAACAAAAACAAAATATAAAACAGATGCAATATTGCAACAAACTCAATAAAGACTTAAAAAATGGCCTACATAAAAAAAAAAGAAAACAACTGAAAATAATGTGTATGGGTCCAGTGATCTGTGTCACAGTGTCACAGTCTAACCTATTTATGCTGCAGTCTCAGAAAGGAAAGGGAAAGAGCACCAGAGTATTTAAACAAATAATTTCCTTTCCAAATGGCTATGGTAGACAGAATAATGACTTTCCCTAATGTCCACATCCAAATCCTTGGAAACTGCCTGTGAATATGTTACCTGTGCTTACACGGCAAAGAAATTCTGCAGATATGATTAAGTAAGAATCCAGAGATCGGGAGGTTATCTTGGATGATCCAGGTGGGCCCAATGAAAGTACAAAGGTACTTATAAAAGTGAGGCAAGACAGTCAAACTGAGAGAGAGAGACAGAAGGTCAATAATGGAAGCAGAGCTTGATGTGATGTACTTTGAAGATAAAGCATTTGTGAGCAAGTACTAGAAGCTGAAAAAGAAAAGAAATAGATTCTCCCTTAGAACCTTGAGAATACAACTTTACTGACATCTTAAATTTAGACAATAAAACTTCACATTTCTGACCTCCAGAAGGGTAAAATAATAAACCTGTGTGGTTTTTCAGCCACTAAGTTTTGGTAATTTGTTACAGCAGTAATAGGACACAAAAAAATCACAGACACAACATCATAATAAACCCAAGCAGAATAAGAAAAAGAAAACCGGACCCAGCATATCATATTCAACTTGCTGATGGCTTGCTTTAAAACAAAAACAAATGAACAAACAAACAAACAAACAAACAAACAAACAAACAAACACAAGAACCCTTAAGAATAGTTTGGGAGGAAAAGGCAAACTAATTACAGGGGCACACTAACTATATACTGATTCTTTTTCATAAACTAGGAAAACCAGAATACAGTGAAACAACAACTTTAAGATATGGAGCAAAAAATGTAAAAGAAGCGCTCAACTTAGAATTCTATGAGAAGAGATGATTAAAAAAAATCAGACAAATCAAAGAGGGTTTTGTTGCTACAGAAATTACATAAACTAAAATGTTAAAATAATTCCAAAGGTAGATAGAAAATGATATATAGAAATTTAATTCTATACAAGAATAAAAAATAATACAAATAAAGTTTGAATAAATAGAAAGTTTTCATAATTTTTTAAATTTAATACTTTATTCTATTTTACAGTACTGTATTGGTTTTGCCATACACTGACATTAATCAGCCACAGGTGTACACGATCTCCCCATGCTGAAGCCCCCTCCCACCTCCCTTATCCCCCCATCTCCCCAGATCATCCCATACACCAGCCCCAAGCATCCTGTATCCTGTATTGAACATAGACTGGCGCTTCATTTCTTATATGATTGTATACATGTTTCATTGCCATTCTCCCAGATCCTCCCACCCTCTCCCTCTCCCTCAGAAGCCAAAAGTCCATTCTATACCTCTGTGTCTCTTATATTGTCTCACTTACAGGGTCATCATAATTTTAAAATTTCTTAAAATTAAAAAAATTCTTAAAAACCTTTAAAAGTAAAATCAGTTATAATGTGTCTTATGTGTGTATGCATGTGTAACATATATATATATGTCTGTTATAAACATATATATCACATATGCATACACACATATATATACACAATGCATATATATAAGCATGCACTATACAAACACACATAAAGTGTATGAAAATAACATACACTATTGGATGGGAGAGGAGATTCCATCTATCCTTATAGCAGTTACCATGAATGCTTAAGGTATTATTTAAAGGTAAAATGAGACAAAGTAAAAATATGTATTGTAATTCTAGAGTAATCAAGAGGTTTGCTAATACCAGTAGTAGATATAAAATGGGATAAAAAAAAAAAAACCCATACAATTAGATGAAGAAAAAAGGAGAGGAAAGGAGGAAAAGAAGAAAAAAAAAACAGGTTAGACAAAAACAGCAAGATGGTTCTTAAGTTGAATTATATTGATTATTACATGAAATATAAACAGTTTAAACACTCTCACAATGAAAGGAGTGGGAGCAGTATGTATAAATGAACCTGCATCATGCTTTGGAGTCAGACATAAGAAAGTACTCCAACACAGTATACTAACGCATATATATGGAATTTAGAAAGATGGTAATGATAACCCTGTATGCGAGACAGCAAAAGAGACACAGATGTATAGAACAGTCTTTTGGATTCTGTGGGAGAGGGAGAGGGTGGGATGATTGGGAGAATGAAATTGAAACATGTATAATATCATATAAGAAATGAATTGCCAGTCCAGGATCGATGCATGATACAAGATGCTTGGGGCTGGTACACTGGGATGACCCAGAGGGATGATGGTACAGGAAGGGAGGTGGGAGGGGGGTTCAGGATGGGGAACATGGGTACATCCATGGTGGATTCATGCTGATGTATGGCAAAACCAATACAATATTGTAAAGTTTTGAATTATAAGAATATTCAGTAGAAAATCATGAGGCATATGGCTAACAGTGAAAGGTAAATTCTTACATTCGTATTTTTAGGATTGGACTGCGTAGAGATAAGGACCACAGCAGAAATGTAGGCCTCCAGCTTTCCCAAAGGTCTTAGGAAAATATTTTTACATTCTATATTTTAGGAATTTCTTCTCAAAATAGTTTTTCTCCATCTGACCTGTCATTAATGCTTCACAGTGTTGAGTAAGGAGCAGAATGCTATCATCATGAGTATGAGAA
The DNA here is from genome assembly GCA_006408675.1 of Madoqua kirkii. Lineage (NCBI taxonomy): Eukaryota > Metazoa > Chordata > Mammalia > Artiodactyla > Bovidae > Madoqua > Madoqua kirkii. The sequence goes on along the minus strand of SJYC01092101.1, from coordinate 15,346 downwards.
AATACAGGGTTAGAACAGAGTTCCTGGAGCTTAGCTTGTCTGGATTAGAGTTGCACTGTTTACAAACTCTGTGACTCTGGGCAACTTAACTGCAATCACCTGTGCCTCAGTTTTCCCAAGGGCTAAAAATGGCATGGTAATAGTATGTGCCTCATAGTTATTACCTTATTAATGATGAATTAAAGAACCCTGAGGGAAGGTTAAATGACTTGAATTTTCATGTTAGCATGAATTAATTTTTGTGACAGCAAGTTTTGCTCAGAGAAAATACGAAAGTCAGACATGAAAATGTTTGTTTCTGAAGTTAGGGGTGATTAGAGAAACATCTAGCACAGAATGGATCCTAAAGATGTTAAAAGGGAAATACATACATACATATGTTGTTACTCACTTATTACCTAACAAGCAACTACAGAACAAAAGTGGCATACAATAGTAAATACGAAATTCTCACATATTTGTGTAGAGTATATGACCTTCATTGGCTCTGGCTGGATTCTATTAAGTTTAGAGGGACTCTATTTTGTGTCTACAAATAAGCTGAGGTTTAGTTCTAATCTGGATTTCATTGGGGTACCATATCTGGAGCATCATGTTTAACTCCTCTTATGTCCTGGTGGCTAGCTCAAGTATGTACTTTTCATGGAGATGACAAAAGCACACGAGAGGAAGCCAGATCACACAAGTGCTATGTCATATCCCATCTGCTAAGACCTTCACGACCCAGATAATTATGATGATGTGATCAATAATCTAGAGCCAGACATCTTGGAATGTGAGGTCAAGTGGGCCTTAGAAAGCATCGCTATGAACAAAGCTAGTGGAGGTGATGGAATTCTAGTTGAGCTGTTTCAAATCCTGAAAGATGATGCTGTCAAAGTGCTACATTCAATATGCCAACAAATTTGGAAAACTCAGCAGTGGCCACAGGACTGGAAAAGGTCAGTTTTCATTCCAATCCCCAAGAAAGGCAATGACAAAGAATGCTCAAACTACCGCACAATTGCACTCATCTCACACGCTAGTAAAGTAATGCTCAAAATTCTCCAAGCCAGACTTCAGCAATACGTGAACTGTGAACTCCCTGATGTTCAAGCTGATTTTAGAAAAGGCAGAGGAACCAGAGATCAAATTGCCAACATCTACTGGATCATGGAAAAAGCAAGAGAGTTTCAGAAAAACATCTATTTCTGCTTTATTGACTATGCCAAAGCATTTGACTGTTTGTATCACAATAAACTGGAAAATTCTGAAGGAGATAGGAATACCAGACCACCTAACCTGCCTCTTGAGAAATCTGTATGCAGGTCAGGAAACAACAGTTAGAACTGGACATGGAACAATAGACCGGTTCCAAATAGGAAAAGGAGTATGTCAAGGCTGTATATTGTCACCCTGCTTATTTAACGTCTATGCAGAGTAAAGTGAAAGTGAAAGTGAAGTCGCTCAGTCGTGCCTGACTCTTTGTGACCCATGGACTGTAGCCCACGAAGGTCCTCCATCCATGGGATTCCCCAGGCAAGAGTACTGGAGTAGGTTGCCATTTCCTTCCCCAGGGGATCTTCCTGACCCAGGGATCAAACCTAGGTCTCCCACATTGCAGGCAGATGATTTAACCTCAGTACATCATGAGAAACGCTGGACTGGAAGAAACACAAGCTGGAATCAAGATTGCCAGGAGAAATATCAATAACCTCAGATATGCAGATGATACCACCCTTATGGCAGAAAGTGAAGAGGAATTAAAAAGCCTCTTGACGAAAGTGAAAGAGAAGAGTGAAAAAGTTGGCTTAAAGCTCAACATTCAGAAAATGAAGATCATGGCATCCGGTCCCATCACTTCATGGGAAATAGATGGGGAAATAGTGTCAGACTTCATTTTGGGGGGCTCCAAAATCACTGCAGATGGTGACTGCAGCCATGAAATTAAAAGACGCTTACTCCTTGGAAGAAAAGTTATGACCAATCTAGATAGCACAGACATTACTTTGCCAACTAAGTTCCATCTAGTCAAGGCTATGGTTTTTCCTGTATGTATGGATAAATGGATGGATGTGAGAGTTGGACTGTGAAGAAGGCTGAGCGCCAAAGAATTGATGCTTTTGAACTGTGGTGTTGGAGAGGACTCTTGAGAATCCCTTGGACTGCAAGGAGATCCAAGCAGTCCATTATGAAGGAGATCAGCCCTGGGATTTCTTTGGAAGGAATGATGCTAAAGCTGAAACTCCAATACTTTGGCCACCTCATGCGAAGAGTTGACTCATTGGAAAAGACTCTGATGCTGGGAAGGATTGGGGGCAGGAGGAGAAGGGGATGCCAGAGGATGAGATGGCTGGATGGCATCATGGACTCGGTGAACGTGAGTCTGAGTGAACTCCAGGAGATAGTGATGGACTGGGAAGCCTGACGTGCTGCGATTCATGGGGTCACAAAGAGTTGGACATGACTGAGAGACTGAACTGAACTGAACTGAAGCATCTCACTGAACAAAGCAGATGCAGTAGTTTGAGGAGTGGTCCCTAAAAAGATATGCTCACTTCCCAAAACCTCTGAGCATACGTTTATTGGGAAAAAAGTAAACTTAAAAAAGAGATCATCCTGGATTATTGTGGTTGACCCTAAACCCAGAGACAATTGTCCTTATAACAGAGAGAAGAGAGTCAGACATAGTCACAGAAGAGAAAACTATGTGAAAACAAAGGAAGATATTAGAGTTGGGACACAATGATTCAAGAAATGCCTGCCACCACGACCAACTGTGGAAGAGTCAAGAAATGATTCCTCCTTAGAGCCTCAGGAGGCAGCATAATCCTGGTGACATCTTGATTTTGGTAACTTGAGTTAATAAATTTCTATTGTTGCAAGCTAAAATAATAACAAATAACAAGTAAAAGAAAAAAATAAATAAAATAAATTTTAAAAAAGTAAGTACTCCAACAATACTAGATTTTGTCAAAAGGACTAGAGGAGCCAATATGAAACAGCTCCAGAAAGACAGATCAAGATTAATTTCAAAAAAATGAAAATAAATGATGACACCATTGTACTCTAATCCAAAGCAAGAAATATCAGTAGCTCCATATTGTAATAAAAACGTGATTGAATAAATACATGCATAAAATAATAACAAATAACAAGTAAAAGAAAAAAATAAATAAAATAAATTTTAAAAAAGTAAGTACTCCAACAATACTAGATTTTGTCAAAAGGACTAGAGGAGCCAATATGAAACAGCTCCAGAAAGACAGATCAAGATTAATTTCAAAAAAATGAAAATAAATGATGACACCATTGTACTCTAATCCAAAGCAAGAAATATCAGTAGCTCCATATTGTAATAAAAACGTGATTGAATAAATACATGCATAAATAAATCTGAAGGACAATTTCTTATTGAAAATTTCAATTAATAAAACAAAAAGAAATAGGAGTCATAGAAAACCATCATCTGACTATCATAGCAATAATTTCTGCAGGCAAGATCCACTGATGAGTGCTAAAAGTCGAGGAGGAAACTTTAAGTTGAAGCCAGATATTTGCATAGCTTCAAAATATGTATCTCTCCTGAAATATTTAATGTTCATTGTGGTAGTTTAAACATATGTTCAAAAATTTTTGTTTCTTTGCTAATTCTCTCTGGAGGAAGTGAAGATTAGTTCTCTTCTTGAATGTGGACCAGCCTTAGTGACTAAATTCTAATGAATAGATTATGGAATAGGAAATATAGTCACTTCATAAGAAACCTAGCAGTAGCCCCCTTAACTGAATGATAAAGATTAATGTAACCTGCAATAATCCATGTCAGTACTCTGCACTCCCTAATATAATGCAATATCTAGGGCACATTCCTTCTGTGATAATCTTCCCCCAAATCTGTAACCGCAGTCTAATCATGAGTAAACATTTGAGAAACCCAAATTGAAGGACATTTTAAGAATGCTAAAATGACCAGTACTTTTTCAACTGTCAAGAACATTAAAGACAAGGAAAGACTGACACAAACTGGAGGAGATGAAGGAGACACAGTGCCTAAAAGTCATGTGGAGTCCTGAATTGCCAAACAGAAAAAAAAAAAAAAAAGAAAATTGGTAAAATTTGAATTGATAAATCCAATACATTTAAGAATGAAAGAGTCCTGAATGGTGGAAGAATTGAAGAGAGAGTTCAAGTGGAAAAACTATGAGTATTAATGGGAAATACAGGAGTCCATGTTCAAAAAGAAAGATGAGTGATACAGAGTTTTAGGAGGTTGTGCAGCTAAAGGTTATCTTTATTTAAAAAAAAAAAAGATGAAAAGGAAAAATAGTTTAGCATCTGTTTTGCTGCAAGGCAGCTTGTGCCCTGAGCAGTGGAGTGGCACCACTAACCTCCTCCCCTGGGAACCACACTCTGTATCTCAGTATCAAGTCACGATTGCTTTAACTGTGTCTTTGAGCATCTGCGCTTTATTTCAATGTATCTTGTACATCTGGTAACTAGATGGATCCTAAGGGCATTGCTTCTTTGGTTGATGCCATTTCAGTTTATGAAAGGTTTCATAGGAATACTCTGGTTTCAAATAATGGAGAAAACCTGCAGTATAAAATTAAAAGGTATGATGGCTAAGGTATTGAAAGTTGAGGAAATATCAGAGGCATAAGAAAGTTAAGGAACTCTAGGGTAAATGGGTTGAATGGAACTTGATAATGCTACCCGAGATATGATAAGAAAAGTGATGAAGAGAAAAACAGTGATCTAGTTACTCAGATTGTGAGTAAATAAAGAGGATAACTGGTGGATTACTGAAGGTCAGCAATAAAGAATAGTTTATAAAATATTGTGTGATTTAGAGAAGCTCTTTACGTAGGAAGAAAGAGAAAAATTTGGGGAACTTCCACGTGGATATAGAAGCAGAGATGTCACAGCACGCAATCCCTTTGGTACACAGTGCAAACATACCCCACTTAATAAATGATAGGTGAGGCGGTGGCCATAGGAAATAGTCACATTTCAGATAGAGCTAGGACATAAAAGCAATTTTCATACATAATATTGAGACATGTCTTGACACCTAGAGGGACGGGCGTGCGGGATCTTTCATTGCGGCATGCGGGATCTTTTGTTGTGTGCAGGCTCTTTGTTGTGCACATGGGCTTCTCTCTAGTTGGGGTGAGTGGCCTCAGTAATCCCTGAGGCACATGGGATCTTAGTTTCACCGCGAGGGGTCAAACCAGCATCCGCTGCATTGAAAGGCAGATTCTTAACTATTAGACCATCAGAGAGGTCCTTATATCCCTTTGTTAATAGGAGTTTCAGTTGGCAGTGGCTTGGGTTTGGTAGAATATAGCTTTATATCAACACTAATATCAATACTTCACATCAGTACTAATTGATTGAGCTTCCTCAGGTCAGTCAGTGGGTAAAGAATCTGCCTATGATGCAGGAGACACAGGTTCACTCCCTAGGTAGGGAAGATCCCTGGAGGAGGGCATGGCAACCCACTCCAGCATTCTTGCCTGGAGAGTCCCATGGACAGAGAAGCCAGTCTAGCTACAGTTCATGGGGTTGCAGGGTCAAATGTGACTGAAGCAGTTGAGCATGCATCAATACTGAGGAGTATGAAGGTGTAAACTAGTGTCTTCCTTAAATTGTGCTATTGACTAAGTCCAGGCCAGAAGTGCTTTTGAACTGTGGTGTTGGAGAAGACTCTTGAGAGTCTCTGGGATTCCAAGGAAATCCAACCTGTCCATCTTAAAGGAGATCAGTCCTGGATATTCATTGGAAGGACTGATGTTGAAGCTGAAACTCCAATACTTTGGCTACCTGATGCGAAGAGCTGACTCATTTGAAAAGATCCTGATGCTGAGACCTTGATGCTGGGAAAGACTAAGGGCAGGAGGAGAAGGGGATGACAGAGGATGAGATGGTTGGATGGCATCACTGACTCAATGGACATGGGTTTGGGTAGACTCCAGCAGTTGGTGATGGACAGGGAGGCCTGGTATGCTGTGGTTCATGGGGTCGCAAAGAGTCGGACACAAATGAGTGACTGGACTGAACTGAACTGAACTGAGGCCAGAAATGAAGACATCCAGACAAGAACATATGCAACTTGAGAGACCAGGATTGATATTCCTATTTGGAATACTTGCCTGTTTTGTGGATTCATCTTCCAAGTCAGTTCAGTGATTAAGATGCATGTAGGAATATCCAAAGTCACCTAGGAAATAAGTATAAAGAGGCTGCTGATATGCCTCCTGAAAGTGAGTTGTTTTTAACAAGACAGGGCTGCTGGAACAAACTAAAAGATCAAATTTCTTTTATAATGCATTTAGAATGTCAGAATTGCTTTGTAAATTTTACGAGTTGTGTATTTGAGATATAACTTATAAAATTTTCAAATTGTTGGAGTCAAATGATTCCCTGGAGATATCTTATTTAAGACTTTCATTTTTCAGAAGAAGAGAGGAAAATGACTTCTCCAAGACAAGCCAGCTAGACTTAAATAAATAAGACAAGATCACTAGACCTAGAATTTCTATCATCTTTTTCTGAGGATACTGACAAAGAAGGAATGAATTTTGAAGAGAAAAAATTAGAGAAAGTAAACAGTTTACCAAAGATCTAGGAAAGAACTGAAAAAATAAAAACTCAAATACAATCTTTAACACCTAAGGCTTCCAGGTTGAGACAAGCTGTCTCATGAGAAGTCAGTTTTGAGCAGAATTTAGGTAGAAGTTAATTATGGAAAGAAGATAAAACTACAGATGGAGCATGTAAAACGCACAAGATAAGAAAACAGAAGCTTGAATGATTGATTTGGAAATCAAAATATTCCTTTCTCCTCTCTTACATGCCCTCACGTAAATCTCACCTTGCTACATTCTGTAACTATCCTACTGCTTATCAAGAGAACCACCAAAGATACTTCCCTTAATTTCTGAGAGCCTCAGTTTCCATCTCTGTCCATGGTACAACAATTGCACGTGACTTCTCTCTCACTGCAAAGTTTGTTCTGAAGCTCAGTGAGAAGGACTGACCAAATGAAAAATAAGCGGTCCTTTAATAAGTATCCTAGGATTTGGTCTAAGAAGTTTCCTTGAGGTGGGCCAGTAATCCTGAAATCTATGGTTTCATTTAATTAAACTCCTATATTAAATAAGATTATACTAGTAGGAGAAGGCAATGGCACCCCACTCCAGTACTCTTGCCTGGAAAATCCCATGGACGGAAGAAGCCTGGTGGGCTACAGTCCATGGGATTGCGAAGAGTCGGTAATGACTGAATGATTTGACTTTCACTTTTCACTTTCATGCTTTGAAAAATGGCAACTCACTCCAGTCTTCTTGCCTGGAGAATCCCAGGGATGGGGGAGCCTGGTGGGCTGCCGTCTCTGGAGCTGCACAGAGTCAGACACAACTGAAGTGACTTAGCAGCAGCAGCAGTAATAAACCACCCTAAGTTTTATTTCACTTAAAAATATGTGGTATGACTCATTTGAATGCCTACTATAATGAGCAACAGTAGCAATAAAAAATACTGAGTTCATTTACCATACTTAAACTCACTTTTTATTTGATCTTCAAGGAATATGAGTTCATAAAATTAGCTACAGATGAGAAAAGTTGTATTTTTCAATAAGCTAAAACCATTTTATTATGATCACAAACTCATAATTCAGAATCTTTGTTTAGATTTTGATTTGGGTTTTCTCTAAAATGTCCGTGTTTTTGTTTGGGTTTTTTCTTAACCCACACACCCTCTGAAAAATCATTAAATGTGTACCAATCTCCTTTGAGCACTTGATACATTTTATTCTGTTCAATGAAGTTGTATAAATATAATAAATCATAATTATAAAATTTTGGAGAGATAAACATTAATATTGCTTTGTTAGAAATATTTGATCAGAATACATTTTGAAACATTGCATAGACATAACATGATTTTTCAGTGTTTCCTCATAAGCAAAGTTATTAAATTCCCTAAAGAGGCTATCTTTTTTCCATATTAATTCTCAAAATACTAACTTTAAGAATGGAAGGATTATGCTAATAAAGATTAAAGATGCAGTTTAAATTGGGGTAAACGTTTCAAGACAATAAAACTAAAAAAGATTCTAAACAGCACTGAATTGCACAAATGTCTGGGGAAACCTATGAATTAAGTATAGATCATCATCTCATAGTAACCTTTGATAGTTCTCATTAAAACTGCAGCAGTAGAATCTGTTAGAGGCCCCCAGAGAGATATTATGTGTAAATGCAGAAATTAAAAAATGAATATTGAATGATCCTATTGAGAAATTAAGGCCATTCAATTGTGTTAATGGTGGTAGTGTATCAGATCTATGTTTTTCATCTCTTCCTTTAAAAAGAAAATGAAAGTCTACATCTAATTTACAGATTTAATAGAACATAATTCAAGTAACACCTATTTTGCATAGTAATTAGCATTAGGACTTTTATAAAGTATTATATATGCTCTGTAGTATACATATTTATATTGTATATCTGTGTATCAATCAGTCAGTCAGTGTTCATCACTCAGTTGTGTTCGACCTTTTGCAACCCTACAGGCTATACCTCACCAGGCTCCTCTGTCCATGGGATTCTCCAGGCAGGTATATTGGATTGCCATGCCCTCCTCCAGGGGATCTTTCTGACCCAGGAATTGAACCCATGTCTCTTAAGTCTCCTGCATTGGCAGGATGGTTCTTTACCACTAGTGACACATGGGAAGCCCCATATGTATGTATATATGTATGTATATACATATATATATATTGAAATACACACATATATAAATACATATAAAATTGTATCACTTTGATGCCATCACATCATGGTAAATAGATGGGAAAACAGTAGAAACAGTGTTTATTTTCTTTTCAATAAACAGGCTTTATTTTCTTTAGCTCCAAAATCATTGCAGTTGGTGACTACAGCCATGAAGCTAAAAGAGGCTTGCTCATTGGAAGAAAATGTATGACAAACCTGAACAGCATTTTAAAAAGCAGAGACATTATTTTGCCAACACAGGTTCATATAGTCAAAGCTTTGTTTTTGTGAAGGGACTTCCCTGGGCTCAGATGGTAAAGCGTCTGCCTACAATGCAGGAGACCCAGGTTCAATCCCTGGGTTGGGAAGGTCTCCTGGAGAAGGCAATGGCACCCCACTCCAGTATTCTTGCCTGGGAAATCCACGGATGGAGGAGCCTGGTAGGATACAGTCCATGGGGTTGCAAAGAGTCAGACACAAAATGAAAGCCACTTTCACTTTCATGGATGTGAGTGCTGTGCTTAGTTGCTCCGTTGTGACTGACTCCTCATGACCCCATGGAATGTAGCTGGCCATGCTCCTCTGTCCATGGGTCTTCTCCAGGTAAGAATACTGGAGTGGTTTGCCATGCCCTCCTCCAGGGGAATCTTCCTAACCCAGGGTTCAAACCCACATCTCCCACACTGTAGGCAGATTCTTTAGTGACTGAGCCACCAGGGAAGCCCATGGATGTGAGAGTTGGATGTAAATAAAACTGAGCACCAAGGAATTGATGCTTTTGAACTGTGGTATTGGAGAAGACTCTTGAGAGTCCCTTGGACTGCAAGGAGATCAAACCACTCAATCCTAAAGGAAATCAGTCCTGAATATTCATTGGAAGGATTGATACTAAAGCTGAAGCACCTGATGCGAAGAGGTGACTCATTAGAAAAGACCATGATGCTGGAAAAGATTGAAGGCAGGAGGAGAAGGGGACAACAGTGGATGAGATGGTTTGATGATATGACTGACCCAATGGACGTGAGTTTGAGCAAGCTCCCAGAGATGCTGAAGGACAGGAAGCCTGGCATGTTGCAGTCCATGGGGCCACAAAGAGTCGGACATGACTGAGCAAATGAACAACATAAAAAATTGTCATATCTTTGGGAACTACTCTCTTCAACTTAAAAACATAAGTTTATAATGCAATGATATTCAAGTTAATCTTTCTCTTTTAGCATAACCTGAAGAGTAATAATAATTTAACATTTCTGATCTGTGTGATAGCAGAATAAGTATGGAACTCTATTAAAAAAATAATTTCTAGAATAAGAAGAAGATCTAATTTTGTACAGATACACATTTACAGTTTCAGAGAAATTTGACTATAAGAAGACACCATAAACATTATTCAATTCCATCTAATGCTCTCTTTTTTTTTTAATTGAGAATAACAAAGAAATACGGAGAGGTTAAGGGATTTCATACAAAATAACATAGCTACTTAGTGGGAGATCTCAAACTAGAACCCAGACTAGCCCTGATCATGTTTCAAAAAGCCACAGGAGTCATTGTTTTTGAAGGTAGGTCCATAATCACTTTTCATCTCAGAGAAAGAAAGATTAGTCTTGAATAGAGGAAAGCGGCTTATCAGGCTATTTTTTTTGTGTTCTGTATGAGGTTGTTCTTCAACAGACAGCTAAGGCATTGCAGTGGATGCTGGTGATTGAGGTATGGAAGAAAAGTTCCATAAAAAAAATTGTCTGTCATCTCAGGAGAGATAAGAACATTAACCAGTGGTTTAAACATATGTTTTTTCCAGGTAGAGGGGCCCTCAGTAGGTAAAAGAGTGTGGTGTTTATTGGGGCCTAGGAGAGGTCAGTGAAGAAAGATTTACTTAAGGGGATGGCACTTACAAGGTCAGTAGGCATTATCCAAAACACAGGAGAAGCAGGAAGTCCAGACAGAGGGACACACAAGAACATCTTTGTAAAGATCATCCAGTATTTGAAAGATTTCACTGCAAACACAAAGCTCTTGTTGGGTTCCGGCCTTTTTAATTTTAACTCAATGTCTCCATTACTGTGTTTAATTGATGGTGAGTATAACAGCAGGTAAATATTCTCCTCCTGCAGTTACTCCTGCCTGTCTCATAAAGAGACATCTTCTGATACTGGCAATGATGGTGTCCCCTGGATCAAATATTTTAGGGTAACATTTCAGCCACTAGCCATATATAAGGATTTGTACTTCTTGGCAATATCATATCTTTGGGAACTTGGGCAGAAAGAAAAGAGAGAACACCTTCAATACTGCCAGGCATATATTACATGAATAAAAGCATCTCATATTTCAGGGCCAAATTATTCCTATCATAGCAAAGTCTCTTTATGAATTCATTATGTGAATTTCAGCTTTCATAGCAAGTTTCAGGAAAATGAAATGTTTATTTTCCTTTCTGTGTAGAGGCATTTGGATTGTCATGAGCCATCTCTTCCTTTGTTGCATTTTTGATGATGCTTAGTTTGGGGAATGCAATTTTAGATCCAAAGTACATGTAATCATATTGATGTGTAATGGTAAAGCATCAGTCAGACTTAGGGCCAGAAGCAATCTATGAGATGAAATAGAAAGCTAGAGTTTTGTATGTCAGCACCACTTTCTCCCTTTCCTCTACCTCAGCACCCAAAGCTCACGCCTCCCTATCCATGTACATTTTCACTTTGAGCTATTCTGCGTGTGCACTAATTTATTTAGCCTACCTGTCTAAATACCAGAGCCAACGGTTGATCAGATGCCCAGCACATCAAAAGTCCCTTTCATAAAATAATAGCAGAGCTATAGATTTGTCTCTCCTTTATTCAGTTATGCAAACACAGCATTTACTGTTGTGTTAATCTCTGGAATAGATACAAACTATTTTTGTGATGTTATGGGGTAGTAGCTATTTTTCCCCCATTCAACTATTTTAAACAGAAAGCTCCATTTTTCTTGGTCCTTTTCTTCCTACCTTCCTTTATCTATTATGTACCGATGGGCTCTCTGTGTTTCCAGACTGAAATCCTCATGGGACACTCAATGCTAGGGTTGGGAAATGTTATCTATGAGAGGCCAGACAGAAAATATTGTGGTCTCTGAGGGCCTTATAGTCTCTGTCTCAACTACCCAATTCTGCCATTAAAATATGTATTCATAAATAAGTGGGTATCTGTGTGTTTTAATAAAACCTTGCTCACAAAAATAAAGAGCAGGCCAGATTTATTTGCTGGATCAGACTGCCAATTCCAGTTCATAAATAAGCTTCCTGGGGCTAGAGTTCAGCACTGTTTCCACTTGCTTTGGTTCATACCAAATTATTGGAACAAGTTCGGTTCTATCTAATATCTTTATCGTCTGTGCTACTTATGATTGTCTCCCTAGTCGGATTTTCTCACAGACCTCCAGCTAGCCTGAATCAGCACTGAATCTATTGCATTTCGATTCAAACTTGTTCTTACTTGTGACTGAAGGAGGACATCTGCTTCACACCATTTGCCCTTTGATATATGGACTTAGACTCCTTTTTTTTCTCAAGTCTTACTTACCCCTATCCCCTTCCAGACCCTATTTTCAATGTAAGCATGAAAGCCATTCTATTTGGGATATGTATTCTGACTTATCTAACTGTTAGAATAGCTTTGAACTGCATATAAGGGAATATGGTGACTTCAGCTATGAAACACTTATGTTTTAAATTTTTTTATTTAATAATAATAAATACTATTTACGCACTGGGTCTTCATTGCCGCAGAGGCTTCTCTAGTTGTGGTATGTGGGATCTTAGATCCCTGGCCAGCAAATAAACCTAGGCCCCCTGCATTGGAAGGGTGGAGTCTTATTCACTGGGCCACCAGGGAAGTCCTTATAAAGACTTTTAATTAACTTATTTAACAAAAAAGACTGGAGATGGGTGGTTCCAGGTTTGTTATATTAGCTCATACATATACTGAAGGACTCCAAGCCTTAATAGATAAGACAGTTATTATGGCTCTAAACATCCTCATTGGAAAAGACTCTGATGCTGAGAGGGATTGGGGGCAGGAGGAGAAGGGAACGACAGAGGATGAGATGGCTGGATGACATCATGGACTCAATGGACGTGAGTCTGAGTGAACTCTGGGAGTTGGTGATGGATAGGGAGGCCTGGCGTGCTGCGATTCATGGGGTCGCAAAGAGTCAGACACGACTGAGCAACTGAACTGAACTGAACTGAAACATCCTCAAACTACCATGCAGATTTAAGAATACTATCATGCAGTCCATATACTACCATGTAGAGCTAAGAACTTACGAAGAGAAGTCACCTAATTCATTTGTATTGAGTTCTCATTATCTCAGAGTTACATGCTCACCCTTAGAGCAACGATCAGCATTTAGTGACTAAAATTATCAGTGCTTTTTCAGATCAATTAGGATCCATTCCTTAGTGCTGTGAAACAGCCTTGCCTTTCATAAGAGTGAGAGCACTTTGCTGTCTATGTGGCTACAATAAGTATGGTTGCTAGCCGGTAAGAAATGGTGCGTGAGGATAGCTTGGTGAACAATGGCATTAGTCAAATCATTCTTTGTAAGCAACAGGAGCATGGAGTCCAAAGGAAAGGATAAGAACATCTATTTCTAGTGTTCACTTTCAGTATTGACCTTGGAAGTGCTGCTTCACCCCCTCTCTCTGCTTGAACTCCCTCCTGTGAAAAATGAGTTTGATAAAGTAGCATCTTAGATTTCATGGAAATAGGAGGCATTGGAATATATCAACTCAGCCCAAGTACTCAATTCTGCATAGACCGGGTATAAATTGTAAAAAAGTTTGATTAAAGAGTGTACTCAAATGACACTTCTGCTGCAGCGGAAAACTCAACGGAGGATGCTGTGTCTCGTCTGCAACCCACTGATTTTCTAAATTACCAATTTATAAAAGTTCTTTTTCAAAAACACTCTGCATAATGTACCTATTGTTCTGCTTTTTCCTATTTTTGAAACAAATTATCAGCAAAAAGACATATTTAATCTACTTCCAAAGGTTAGTTGTTTCCCAGATAAAGGACTGAATGACCTTTTAGGTGTTCTGTGTGGAGATGAGCTAATCACAACAAAACTGCCTTTGTTCAAGTATCTTCCCATGAACGGGACCCAGAGCACCTTGGGAAATTCATGAAGGTCAGAGAGTGGGGAACAGAAACAGGGGTGTTAGGTTTCAGGCTCAATAGTTTCACACGTCTGTAACTCTTTTCACTGTAGTCTTTTCAGGAAGAATATCTATTGAGGGCAGCAGTGTGACATGATGAATTCTGCTCAACTCTGTAACACTGAATTAAATGTACCACTCCAATAACAATATAGAGTTAATGACACTCCAGTGCAAATGACCATTTCTATGATTAGAGTGGCTGGTTGCAAGAAAGTCCTAAATTCAAAAGAGTGCATTCAAGACTTCATTGACAGTGGGTTTTAATGAAGCCACAACAATCACGTCTGGTCTTTGAATCAGTGGTTGCAAATGATGAGGTGCTTTTTAGGATCGTCTTGGCAGATTTTCTGAACTAGTGTGCTAGCAGATGCTGCAGGATTCTCTCAGACTGTTAAATAGGCAGGGGATTTCTCCATAACAAAGCTATTTGAATTAGCATCGCCTCAAAGAAATAGGAGCAATTTCTCCTCTCTGCAGAGATTTCCCTAACCATGGACTGAATGACCACTTGTCCTAACTTTGTGCTAGGAGATGGAGATGAGGGCGTATAGCAATACAGTCTTTGCCCTCAGTTAGCTTATTATCTGCTCTGTCATCTGTGTGCGTGCAAGTGTGCTCAGTTGTTCAGTTCTGTCTCTTTGTGACCCTATGGACTGTAGCCCACCAGGTTCTTCTGTCTGTGGGATTCTTTAGGTAAGAATACTTGAGTGGGGTGCCACTTCCTCCTCCAAGAGATCATCCCAACCCAGGGGTCAAACTCACATCTCCATCATCTCCTACATTAGCAGGCAGGTTCTTTACCACTGAGCCACCTGCAAAGTCCTCTCTTATCAGTGTACCAAATAATTCTAAAGTAATGAGGAAGACTTATTAAAGCAGCAGGTTTGATAAGGGCTTATTCCTGAAGAATGAACAAGCATTATTTAGAGAACTGGAAAAGACATTTGGGCAGAAGAAACAGCAAGTCTTGCAAAAGACTTGAAATTATGAAAGGAATTTGGGGATCATGGAAAGAAGTTGCTTGGTCTGATACACTGGAAGAGTCTCACAGAGCAGAGGGAGATGTGATGGGAGACTTAATTTGGATCCAAATATGGAAAACATGAGATTATTTCTGAAGACATAGAAAAATGTCTTTGGCTTCCCTAGTGGCTCAGGCACTAAAATACCCGCCTGCAATGCAGGAGACCCAGGTTTGATCCCTGAGTTGCAAAGATTCCCTGGAGGACAATCCACTCTAGTATTCTTGCCTGGAAAATTCCATGGGCAGAGGAGCCTGGTGGGCTACAGTCCATGAGGTCACAAGGAGTTGGACACGACTGAAAACTAACACTTTCACTTTCAACAACAAATTGGCACTTGCCATGGACATTGACGTCTA
>SJYC01092100.1:0-27772 GCA_006408675.1 Madoqua kirkii | reverse complement strand
CAGACACGACTGAGCAACTGAACTGAACTGAACTGAAACATCCTCAAACTACCATGCAGATTTAAGAATACTATCATGCAGTCCATATACTACCATGTAGAGCTAAGAACTTACGAAGAGAAGTCACCTAATTCATTTGTATTGAGTTCTCATTATCTCAGAGTTACATGCTCACCCTTAGAGCAACGATCAGCATTTAGTGACTAAAATTATCAGTGCTTTTTCAGATCAATTAGGATCCATTCCTTAGTGCTGTAAACAGCCTTGCCTTTCATAAGAGTGAGAGCACTTTGCTGTCTATGTGGCTACAATAAGTATGGTTGCTAGCCGGTAAGAAATGGTGCGTGAGGATAGCTTGGTGAACAATGGCATTAGTCAAATCATTCTTTGTAAGCAACAGGAGCATGGAGTCCAAAGGAAAGGATAAGAACATCTATTTCTAGTGTTCACTTTCAGTATTGACCTTGGAAGTGCTGCTTCACCCCCTCTCTCTGCTTGAACTCCCTCCTGTGAAAAATGAGTTTGATAAAGTAGCATCTTAGATTTCATGGAAATAGGAGGCATTGGAATATATCAACTCAGCCCAAGTACTCAATTCTGCATAGACCGGGTATAAATTGTAAAAAAGTTTGATTAAAGAGTGTACTCAAATGACACTTCTGCTGCAGCGGAAAACTCAACGGAGGATGCTGTGTCTCGTCTGCAACCCACTGATTTTCTAAATTACCAATTTATAAAAGTTCTTTTTCAAAAACACTCTGCATAATGTACCTATTGTTCTGCTTTTTCCTATTTTTGAAACAAATTATCAGCAAAAAGACATATTTAATCTACTTCCAAAGGTTAGTTGTTTCCCAGATAAAGGACTGAATGACCTTTTAGGTGTTCTGTGTGGAGATGAGCTAATCACAACAAAACTGCCTTTGTTCAAGTATCTTCCCATGAACGGGACCCAGAGCACCTTGGGAAATTCATGAAGGTCAGAGAGTGGGGAACAGAAACAGGGGTGTTAGGTTTCAGGCTCAATAGTTTCACAAGTCTGTAACTCTTTTCACTGTAGTCTTTTCAGGAAGAATATCTATTGAGGGCAGCAGTGTGACATGATGAATTCTGCTCAACTCTGTAACACTGAATTAAATGTACCACTCCAATAACAATATAGAGTTAATGACACTCCAGTGCAAATGACCATTTCTATGATTAGAGTGGCTGGTTGCAAGAAAGTCCTAAATTCAAAAGAGTGCATTCAAGACTTCATTGACAGTGGGTTTTAATGAACCACAACAATCACGTCTGGTCTTTGAATCAGTGGTTGCAAATGATGAGGTGCTTTTTAGGATCGTCTTGGCAGATTTTCTGAACTAGTGTGCTAGCAGATGCTGCAGGATTCTCTCAGACTGTTAAATAGGCAGGGGATTTCTCCATAACAAAGCTATTTGAATTAGCATCGCCTCAAAGAAATAGGAGCAATTTCTCCTCTCTGCAGAGATTTCCCTAACCATGGACTGAATGACCACTTGTCCTAACTTTGTGCTAGGAGATGGAGATGAGGGCATATAGCAATACAGTCTTTGCCCTCAGTTAGCTTATTATCTGCTCTGTCATCTGTGTGCGTGCAAGTGTGCTCAGTTGTTCAGTTCTGTCTCTTTGTGACCCTATGGACTGTAGCCCACCAGGTTCTTCTGTCTGTGGGATTCTTTAGGTAAGAATACTTGAGTGGGGTGCCACTTCCTCCTCCAAGAGATCATCCCAACCCAGGGGTCAAACTCACATCTCCATCATCTCCTACATTAGCAGGCAGGTTCTTTACCACTGAGCCACCTGCAAAGTCCTCTCTTATCAGTGTACCAAATAATTCTAAAGTAATGAGGAAGACTTATTAAAGCAGCAGGTTTGATAAGGGCTTATTCCTGAAGAATGAACAAGCATTATTTAGAGAACTGGAAAAGACATTTGGGCAGAAGAAACAGCAAGTCTTGCAAAAGACTTGAAATTATGAAAGGAATTTGGGGATCATGGAAAGAAGTTGCTTGGTCTGATACACTGGAAGAGTCTCACAGAGCAGAGGGAGATGTGATGGGAGACTTAATTTGGATCCAAATATGGAAAACATGAGATTATTTCTGAAGACATAGAAAAATGTCTTTGGCTTCCCTAGTGGCTCAGGCACTAAAATACCCGCCTGCAATGCAGGAGACCCAGGTTTGATCCCTGAGTTGCAAAGATTCCCTGGAGGACAATCCACTCTAGTATTCTTGCCTGGAAAATTCCATGGGCAGAGGAGCCTGGTGGGCTACAGTCCATGAGGTCACAAGGAGTTGGACACGACTGAAAACTAACACTTTCACTTTCAACAACAAATTGGCACTTGCCATGGACATTGACGTCTACCTCTACAAGGATCGTATCATATCCTGTATGCAGCAGCTCAGGTGCTGACCTTCAGCGCCCCAGGAAAGGGGATCTAGGGTGGAGAGCTGAAATGAGGCACTCTGTGCTCAGGGAAAAACTGTCAGGACAAGTCTTCAGTTAGTTAAGGTATTTTCAGGAGCCAATTTTATGAGCCCATTTCTTGAAACTCCTCATATCTAGAAAAGCACTAAAATCCTTCATGGTAACAGCTGCTCCTAGTGACTAGCAGAAAGCTTCACCAGACTAGCAGAAAACATCTGGAAAAAATGTGTGCTTGATTGCAGGCACTCACCCTGCACCAAAATCACGTTTGTACTGATCTTCCCCTGTGTTTCCTGGGAGCAGTTTCTCAGAGCTATCTGAGGAGTTATCTCCCAGGCTCTAGTCCTCATTTTGCCTCAAATAAAACTGAACTCATAACTCTCATGCTGTGAATTTTTAAGTTGATGCTTTTAATTTCCCTTTATCATTGGAATGATAGGGAATACTTCTTATCCCTAAAAGTTAGGGAATACTTTTATCTTCTTATTCATACCACAAGGAATGTATAATAAACTAATTAGTGAGGAAAAAACTATTCATTAAATGACAATATATTACAGTTACTAGATATACTAGATCAATTATTTTGAACAGCAGAGCTATGACTGCAATGGACACAAAATTCTGAGAGGGTAAATTGAATCTTTTTATGAGTAATTTTAGAACACCTAGAGGACTAAAGGGTTAGAAAGAAGTAAGATAAAAAAAAAACTATTTTTTAAAAATTTCCCTTTTTCTTTTGATTTAAATAGAACACTTTCTTTCTTATTGAATATGTATTAACTACATAAAATCGTTTGAAGGGAGGTATAAATATTAAATTAATATATATATGCAGAACAACTCCTTGTATCTGAATTGCATTGTACCAAGCAGTCTCACATCCATTATCTCCATAAACCTTACAGCATCCCAGTGGTGTAGATAAAACAAATCTCATGGCCTCCAGTGGGCAGGGCTGTACAGCTAGTTCAAAATAAGAACCCAAGTTATTCTAATCATTTCCAGCGAACTTTTTATGAGACAGTAGCATTAAAATTCTATATAATTTGTTAGTTCTTAGTGCAGGAGGGGAACTAAAGTGTATTTCATATGCTTTAGGAACCAGAACAGCAAGAATGTTAAATTTTACCTTTGTCAGAATAGTCCAACAGAATCAGAGAGGAGACGGAAGGGAATGCGGGCTTTAGGAGAATCTTGATTCTGGAATATTTACTGCAGGCTTAAAAAGCTATTTCTGTTTTTTCAATTAAAATCTAAGGGGATGTGGGATTTCCCTGGTGGCCCAGTGGCTAGGATTCTGTGGTTCCAATGATGGGGCATGGATTCTATCCCTGGTCAGGGAACTGGATCCCACATGCTACAACCAAGACCCTGCAGCCACAGCAAAATTTGAAGATCCCAGGTGCTGCAACTAAGACCCAGTACAGCCAAAGAAATAAAATGAAACAAATGTATTGAAAAATAAAGTCTAAGTGGAGGATACTATGCTCGCCCAAGACACTAGATTCATCTGAAGTTTAGGAGCATATTGTTTAAACCGTTTGGGTAGTATGCTATTCCATTGCCGTGGACTTCCAAGTGTTTGTTTTCCGTCAGGTTTGAGGAGATTTTCGGTAGAATGGGATAAAATGACGACTAGGAAAAGTAAAAAGGGAGAGAGAGAAAAAGAAAGATACATTAAAAATAGGGTAGAGGCTTCCCTGGTGGCTCAGTGATAAAGAATCTAGCTGCCAGTGTAGGAGATACGGGTTCCATTCCTGGTCCTTGAAGATCCCACATGCCAGGGAGCAACGAAGCCTGTGAGCCACGGTGACTGAGCCTGTGTTCTGGGGCCCAGGGAGCTGCAACTACAGAACCCTTAGCGCCTGTGCTCCCAACAAGAGAAGCCGCCACAATGAGAAGCCTATGCACCACAACCAGAGAGTAGGCCCTGCTCACCACCGGCAGAGAAAACCCGCACAGCAATGGAGGCCCGGGCAAAAGAGACAAAGAAATGAGATGTACAGAAGATGCATGCAGTAACACAGGAAGAGATTGCAAGTGTAACAGCAAGGAGGAGGTCATGGGAAAATCCAGAATATAAAGAATAAAAACCAGCACGTGACAGTTCAGAGGCCCTATTACCATCCAAAAAAAAGACAGACAACAAGCAGCACTTGGGCCTCCACTCCCTTGGCTGACATATGATCATGCCAAGCTTACCTTCTCCATTAATATCCAGTTAGTTGTTAATTCACTTTGCATGCATGATCTGCAGCTACTGTCATTTTGTTTTGCAGGAACTCACACTCAGGAGGGATGTGAACTCACCTCTGCAACTCCAAAGATTGTGTCAGACCATCAGGCTGTGAGGAACTGTAACAGCTGCTCAGTTTGGAGACATGGATCTTGGAGACACAGCCACTGAAAAAGCAAAAAGTTCAAAAATTGCCCTCACAATATTCATACACACACATCCTAAACATACATATCTGCATTCTAAAACATGCAGACATACCCTCAAACAGGTTAATACTATGCACGGTATTCATGAAACATCCATTATAGCATTGTGGTTACAAGTTTAATGTCTCAAACTGAAGAGAATTATAGGTGAAGCAAAATAATCCAGTTAGTCTTGAGAACACTGTCAGATGGAGTTCCTACCTTCCTTTCAACCATTTCTGATATACTGAGACTCCTTCAAATCCAGGGAGAGGGGGACATATTTCAATTTCATTCAGTGTAACATATGTTGAGCATACATCTGAATCAGTCACAGATGTAGACATCTCAGGTGATTAAGCCTCGCACGGTGAATCAACTATTAAGAGTTCTCTTTCTCTTGAAGGTTCTCTCTCTTCCCTCTGCATGTCATATTTTTTCTTATATTTGAATATGCTCCTCAGATGCCCTGTATCCATGAAGGTTCCCCAGAGATCTCAGAGCAGGTTTGCTGGACTCTGCTCTGTGCTTCCACACAAACCACTCTGTTCTCTCACACACATGGCACACACTAGTATATTGCTTATGCATCTTTCAAAAGACATTGAGTTTCTTCAGTGCACACTCAAGAAATGCTTGCAAGTGTCATACTCTCTGCTAGGCCAAAGTCTGGGAGAAACAAAACCAAAATATGATCAGTTGTTAGGCTCAACACTTGTGAGCCAGGTTACAAGTGGGTATAACCTGTGAGCCTCCAGACTTTCTAGTCTCTCTGAAAACTACCTTGCATAATATCCCTCTCTGTATCCTTGACCTTGGCTCTCACATCTCAACACTAGAAAACGTGAATGTGTCCTCATCCAAGGCCTCGACAGCTGCAGAATGAGAGGGTTTGAATAGAAGTGGGGAGGGAAGGACCTCCCTGGAACTTTGCCTTCCACTGCTGGGGGAATGTGAGTTCAATCCCAGGTCAGGAGCTAGGTTCCCACGTGCCTTGTGGCCAAAAATCCAAAACATAGAACAGTAGCAGTATTGTGGCAAATTCAATAAAGACTCTAAAAATATTCCACATCAAAAAAATCTTAAAAAAAAAGAAGGAGGGAGAGACACTTACACTCAAGATTTTGTGTTTTAATGACTTTAGAAATCAGTGACTGCCTCTCACCACAGTACAAACGAGAAAATTGAGAATAATGTAGTCAAATTACTTTTATAATAGGAGTAATATCTGAACATTATATCCCCAATTCATTAATACAATTGTCTTAATTCCTTATCCTGGATATCTGCCATAGCTCTACCACCTCAACCCTTCTTTGTATTATTCAGCAACAATACAGAATTTTATAGTGCTCTCAATAACCCCTGTGTCTTCAGTACTCTAATTTACTTTTGACCACAAGGGAAGATGGAAGCCCTGTTTTCCTCGTGTTATGTCACATGTCATCTGTACCAGTTAGAGGATTAACATCACTAGTCTAAAATAAGACCAAAGCTAAAACAGTCTATATACCTCTGCCTATTACATATTACAATATGTGTGCTTAGTTCACTCAGTCTTATCCAGCTCTTTGAGACCCCATGGACTATGGCCTGCCAGGCTCCTCTGTCCACTGGGATTCTCCAGGCAAGAAGACTGGAGTGGGTGCCCTCCTCCAGGGGATCTTCCTAACCTAGGTCTCCTGCATTGCAGGCTGATTCTTTATTGTCTAAGCCACCAGGGAAGCCCAAGAATACTAGAGTGGGTAGCCTATCGCTTCTCCAGGGGAACTTCCCCAACCGGGAATTGAACTGGGGTCTCCTGCACTGCCCGTGGATTCTTTAACAGCTAAGCTACCCAGGAAGCCTCTACATATTACAATACTTGAATGCCAAAAAAAAAAAAAAAAAAAACCACATTCTCTAAGGAACAGATTATTGTACTATTAGTGTAAACCTGTCTAGAAAAAAAAAAGGGTATCATGAAGTTAGGCCAATGACTTTGACTTCTTACTTATCTTTAAATGTGTAATATATAATTTCTGACAGTGCTACTTTTTCTTTAGACTAATGATTCTACTTTGTTATTTCTACAAAGCACTTAGCTGCTACCTTTTGCCAAGAAAAGGCTCTTTTATCTTTATCACAATAGAAAATGTTTCCTGGATTTTCCCAAACCACTGTGACTTCTAATATGGCATCATTCTTCAATCAGTCTTACAGGTACCCATTACAGAGGCAGAATAATCTATTTTGAGAGGACCCAAGGGTATTTCTTACTCTCAGTGTATGGGAGTGGAGGAAAAAATATCTCTCAATGACCCCAACTATATAGCATTTGCAGCACAATTTTTGTAAAATGTTTATTAAATAAGATCTATTTATTTGTTCAATTAAAATGTTTACTGGACTTCTACTATGCTTTATATAGTTTGAGTTAATTTATTAATATGATTGCCATCTAAAGTTGATTTAACATCCACAAATTACAGATTAAAAGACTAAAGTCATGTGAGTTTTGATAAGAAATCACAGTTGCAGAGTTGACTTAGTTACTACTGCTGTGAAATAAACCACCCTACAATATAGAGTATTAAAATACTAACATCCATTAAGGTCAAATTCCACGCATAGACAATTAATGTGTCCAGAAATATGGTTTCCCAATCTTGGCTAAGTTGCCTCACAGATTGGTGTTCAGTTCTTGGTTAATTAGGCAAAACTGCCCGACGGCTGACTGACTGGAGTCTGGAGACCCACAGCTCCCTCCATGTGGTTGCTCCCTCAAGAGTGACTTGGCCTTGTTTCTATGGTGGAGGAAAGACACCAAAAGCCAGTCAAGCCAGCCCTAACAGAGAACAAGCAGAGTATGCAAACCTCTCTGGGCTTAGTCTCCACAGTGCTACATAAGGCCAGCAAGAGGCAGAGTGAGCAAAACCCAGACAGCTTCAGGGAAAAGGATGCTGAAATAAGGATACTGTCGTTTATTTATAGCCCATTACTGCAATCAATTTACTGTGATCTGATCAAGGTCCAAATTATTTGTATCTTTTTGACACACAAAATATGTTTACCCCTCTAAAAACACCCTGATGTGAATTGTAATTACAGTACTAGGCTGCAAGTACAAGCTCTTATGATACATACATCTGATCTGGATGTAGCTTCCTGGGGGTGGTTCATTTTGATTCAGAGACCTATGAATTAATATTACTAAAATGTCTGGTTATATGTTTTGTAGGTGAGGTGAAGTCACTCAGTCGTGTCCGACTCTTTGCAACCCCGTGGACTGTAACCTACTAGGATTCTCTGTCCATGGAATTCTCCAGGCAAGAATACTGGAGTGGATTGCCATTTCCTTCTGCAGGGAATCTTCCCGACCCAGGGATTGAACTTAGGTCTCCCGCATTGGAGGCAGACGCTTTAACCTCTGAGCCACCAGGGAAGGGTCACAAAATGCATACATGCTGCTGCTGCTGCTGCTGCTAAGTCGCTTCAGTCGTGTCCGACTCTGTGTGACCCCATAGACGGCAGCCCACCAGGCTCCCCCGTCTCTGGGGTTCTCTAGGCAAGAACACTGGAGTGGGTCGCCATTTCCTTCCCCAATGCATGAAAGTGAAAACTGAAAGTGAAGTCACTCAGTTGTGTCTGACTCTTCATGACCCCCATGGACTGCAGCCCACCAGGCTCTTCTGTCCATGGGATTTTCCAGGCAAGAGTACTGGAGTGGGGTGCCATCGTCTTCTCCAAAAGAGTGTCTAGTAGGTATCAATTTAATTCTTTCAGAGATCTTAACACAGTGTCTTGCTGATACATCCTTAATTTTATCTGTACCTGAAGCCTGCATTTTTCTTTGAGAGTCTTTGCCTAGCTTGTGAAATTAAAGATGAGCTAGTTTTTTATTTAACCTAGTAAACTTTGGAACTTCTCCATTCTTTTTTAAAAAATATATTTTTATTTTATTTATTAGTTTGGCTGCACTGGATCTTAGTTGCAGTATGCGGGCCTTTGTTGTGTCTTGCAGGATCTTTTGTTGTGGTGTGCAGACTCTCTAGCTGTGGCACACAGACTCTCAAGTTATGGCTGGAGACTCAGCTGCTTGGTAACAGGTGGGGTCTTAGTTCCCTAACCAGGGATAAAACCCACATCCCCTACACTTCAAAGCAGACTCCCAACCACTGGACCACCAGGGAAATCCCTCTACATTCTTCTTAAATGCTACTTGAAAATTGGTTAGTTCTTTTGTTCATTCATGCCTTTATTTCAACACCTTATCACACACAATTGATGATATTCTGCTAACCCTTTCAACACTCTGCCTGGGGAACTCCATACCTAACCATATTATTCCTTTTTTTCCCCATTTATTAACAGCTGGCTATAGTTTTGTGAATTGCATTGTTACTACATAAAATGGGTCGTGATATTTATTGGCCTGTAATAAAATTTTTCTATTTTCTTTGCCTTCTCCAATCATTTGCTCACTTTTTTATAGCTGTCAATTATTACCCAATAAGCTGATACCACAATGTAAGTTTTTGTTACATTAATAGCATCAACTCACTTCAGCTGTCAGTTTCTTCATTAGTTACTGAAGCATAACAAACTACTCCTGAAATCAATGTCTTAAAAAATAATCATATACTACTGATCCCAAGCTTAAGGGTGAATGGAATGGTTCTTTTTTCATCAGGGCACATTCTTTGTTTATGATCAGCTATGAGCTACTATTGTGATCTGCATTTTCTCACCTGTTTGGTAGGTATGTAAACTGGTCTAAGATGGTGTTAGCTCTTACACTTGGAACCTTTTCCATATTATCTCTTATCTTCCATTAAAAAGCATCACAGCACTGGCAGCATTCCAAGATAAAGAGTAATCAAGTCCTCAGGTATTTCATTCCTTCCACCGTGTAATAACAGCCACAGAAAAAGGCTGGTCCAGATTCAATGAATGGCCAAAGACTGCCAACAGTGGGAGGAAGTGCAAAATCACAAGTTAACAGGGGACTATTAATCAGGACAAAAAATCTCACATGAGAGTTTAAAACTAAAATAAATAACCCCCATATACAAATCTTTATCTGATAAATTTAATACCAGGGTCTGTATAGTACAGTACCCAGCAACCTGAGTGCTGATGTTTGGATCTGGTGTTGATTCCAATCTCCAGCAAGACCACTGGGATAAATTCCTTAATTTCTGTTCTTCAGTTTCTTTATCTGTAAAGTGAAAATGCTCATTACCTTACTGAATCTGTATAAGAATTAAATGAGTTAAGTCACATAAAGTATTTAGCACTGGGGCTACTATATTGTGAGCTACTGTATTAAAATGATATGTTTTTTTAATTTGTAATATACATTTTATAATTATTAGTTTTGCAGATACCTCCATTGTCAATTTTCACTGAAAGTTACTGGTGTTTACAAACATTTAATACCTTGTAAACTGAAGGCAAAAGAGTGAAAGTGATTTCTTGAGTTAGATTAAAAGTAGAAAGCTGTGAATTTATTCTTTTGTGAAATAGTTAGAAACATGACCTGTACTTTTATCATAGTCTCACTAAGAGTCGCACATGACTGACTGAACTGAACTGAACTGAACTGGAGACTCAAAATATTTTAGAAAAATAGAAAAATTTTATACACGCACATAAGCATGTGCTATGATTTAGGGAAATCATTGTGGTATACCTCCATTCCTTACAGACCTTTTCCAGAGAGAATAATGTATGAACAGGATGTATTGATATATATGTGACATATACATGTCACAGTCTGTAGTGTCATAGAAATTTAACCACAATACTGTGATCGCCATTTGCATATGGAAAAAGCATGTGCACCATCTATGTAAAGCACAATTTCTTTATGTAAAACAGGCGTAATGTAAATCATATCTACTCATAGAATTCTGAGGACTTACTGTAATTATAGACACAAACACACATACACACAAACACACACACACGTACCCAATTACAGAGGTTATCTCAGTTCCTGGCACAGAATAAATTCATCTTCCTTTGGTTATCACTATCTCCATTTACATCCTAATGTATCCTTTTTCATCCAGTGTGATAGATGAGAAAGCAGACTTGGTCTTAAATGTTTTAGAAGACATAAATCAGGAAGGTTGATGGCACTAGGGTGGCAAAAGACTTTAAAATGTTAAACTATATGAGAAACAGTAACTGTTAAGTCTGTGATGGGCTAATGGGATAGTATGTGGTAGAAAAGCCTACAAATGTCATGAGCATAGAAATCATCTGAAACTTTGAGTGGATAACCTCATCTTGTGAAACTGTGCATGCAAATAGATTTAGAATGAAGAATAAGCTAACACTCATATCACTGTTTCTCTTGAAGAATCTTATCTTGGTCTCAGAAAGGGGCCCCTGGCAGGTTTACTTATCAGGAGCTCTGGCTAAGTTCCTGAGAAAATTTGAGATGGGATGTGGAAGTGCAAGTTCAAGATACTGCTTGGTTTAGTGAGTCAAGGTTTGTGAGTTAAAAGATAAATAGCCAGTTGTTCGATACTGGCTTTCCCCTCATGTGCTTTTTTTTTTTTTTTTTTTTAGATAATCATTCATTTCCTGCACCGGGTCTTAGTTGAGGCACTCTGAGTGTTTGATGTTTGTTGCAGCATGTGAACTCTTAGTTGAGGCATGTGGGATCTAGTTTCTTGACCAGGGATGGAACCGAGACACCCAGCACTGGGAGTGTGAAGTCCCAGCCATTGAAACATGAGGGAAGGCCCTCCCACCATGTTCTTTGGCAAGTTGCTGAATCCCTCTGAATCTCTAGAATGTCATCAGAGAAATGAGAACAATAATAGGGCTTTTCTCTCATTGTATATGTGTGTGTGTGTGTGTGTGTGTGTGTGTGTGTGTACAACAACTCACAGCAGCAGTTAGCCCATTGCCTGGCATGCACTCATTCAACAAATATCTATTCATAAAAATCACAGGACTTCCCAGGTGGCACAATGGTAAAGAACCTACCTTCCAATGCAGGAGATGCAGGAGACACAGGTTTGGTTCCTAGGTTGGGAAGATCCACTAGAGGAGGAAATGGCAACACATTCCAATATTCTTGCCTGGAAACTTCCATGGACAGAGGAGCCTAGTGGGTTTCAGTCCATGGGGTCTCAAAAGAGTTGGACTGACTGAGCAACTGAGCACGTATGCAATAAGAATCATGGTTATATCTCTAGATAGGTAAAGTTTCAGCACTTGGAGATCTCAAAACCCTTACTCCAAGCTACTTTAGTCCTACCACTGGCCTCTGCATATCAAACTCAGCCACTAAGCCCTTGGTATACTCCTCTAGTTGATTTAGATGCACAGGTCCTCATACAGAATACGTGCTTGGTTTTCTAGCCCAAGGGTCTAGTTGCCAATTTAGCAAGACATTCTGTCCAAACCTCACTTCCCTCTTCCTGAAGATGAGGGTAAACTATTATCACTTTGTAAGATGGGGATAAATTCTATCTCCTTGGATGATGTTATAGACTAAGCTGTGTCCCCCTAGAATTCATACATTGAAGTCCTGACTCCCAATATGACTATTTGGAGATAAGGTGTTTATTTATCTAGCTGTGCCTGGTCTTAGTTTCAGCATGTGTAATCTTTTGTGTTTTAGTTGTGGTGTGAGAACTCTTATTTGCAGTATGTGGGATCTAGTTTCTTGACCAGGGATGGAACTTGGCTCCCCTGCATTGGAAGCCTGGACCTTAGCCACTGGATTGCCAGGGAAGTCTGAAAGTAAGACCTTTAAAGAGGTAATTAGGGTTAAATGAGGCTCTAAGATAGGGCACTAATCCACTATGACTGGTGTCCTTGTCAGAAGAGGAAGAAACATCAGAGATGCATGTGCACGAGAAAAGGCCATCTGAAGATACAGCAAGAAGATGGCCACCTGCAAACCAAGCAGAAAGGTCTGGATAAACCAAACCTACTAACAGCTCAATCTTTGACTTTCAGCTTCCAGAACTATGAGAAAATAAATTTATGTCATTCAAATCACCCAGCTGTGGTACTTACTTCATTTTGGCAGCCCTGGCAGGCTAACACAGATGAGCATAAGAATCAAGGAGGTAATGCACATATAACACTGTGCTCGAAATAATATATTCTAGCAGTGTTGTGCACACACATTTTACATTTGCAAATGGTGAAAAACAAGTAACAAGAAATCCAACATTCCACATAAATATTTTGTAGAAAAAGCAGACAAATTATGAAAGGCTGAAAACATCCAAGAATTCTATTCAAAAAGAAGCATTTAAATAGGTCAAAGATGAGAATCTAGAATAATAACTGAGACTCTCAGGAATTTTTTGTATTAAAGTATGAATACTGGATGAGTGGGAAGAGTATTCCACGGCCCTGCCTGCTTCTATTACTATACAGAACAAGTATCGGGATTCTTTTTCATCTTTTCAATGGGAAATAAATATTTTACTTTCCTTGCTTTTTATGTTATGTTATTACTCAGTGAGGATGAGAAATTACTTCCTTTAAGACATTTACAAAGACTACAAGTACTTATTTTCTCAGGTGGTGGTGGTTTAGTTGCTAAGTCATGTCTGACTCTTGCCATCCCATGGACTGTGGCCCACCAGGCTCCTCTGTCCATGGGATTCTCCAGGCAAGAGTACTGGAGTGGGCTGTCATCTCCAGGGGATCTTCCTGACCCAGGAATTGCACCAAGGTCTCCTGCACTGCAGGTAGATGACTTACCAACTGAGCTATGAGGGAAGCCCTTATTTTCCTAGAGGCATTCCCAAATCCTACAGGTGAAAGCTGTGCTCTCACCTTGTCATATCTCTGAACTCAGCCCAGTGCAAAATTCAGGGCAGTCTCTAGCTCCAAGAAGATCCTATTTGATAATGATACACGTTGAGACTAGAGCAAGAATCCAGCCATCGCTGGTCAGAACCACCAACACAGGCAAGTCTTTATCAATACTGGCTGTTTTATTACAATACATCTAACAGACCAGAATAGCATGTAAAACTATAATGGAAAGTGGAACCAGTATCACTGACTTCCCTGGGGAGGGAAATGGACTTATACCATTATGCTGGATGAAGGCAGACTTGCACTTCGCCTCCAGGGTACGCTAGGGAGCTGTGTTTTAGCCTTTTCCGATGCACTCCAGTATTCTTGCCTGGAAAATCTCAGGGACAGAGGAGCCTGGTGGCTGCAGTCCATGTCGGATACAACTGAGCACCCAAGCACGATGACCTGATGATGCACCATGACCTGATGATGCACCATTTCAAAAGTTCCATTACTATTCTTTCTGCCACCCCGTATTACCATCAATTTCCCCCAAACCTTAAGAGCTCTAGGGAAATAATACAGTACAGTGAAAAATATCTGTACTTCTGAGAGATGTGGTCAACTCTCAGCTGTTTTTCAACCAATGCAACTTAACTAGGGTCATTTAAAATACTCAGTATCAGTGTTCTCATCTCCAGCTTCCCCAGAAGGTTACTCTGAGAAAGAAAAACTTAGTTTTGTTTTTTTTTTCCAAGATTTAATACTTAAAATTTTTAAATAGCTATAATATTCAGATTGTTCTAGATCTTATTTAACCAACTTAGGAGGGTCCAGATAAATAGCCCAGAATCTTTGTGTATGACAGCTGTTGGCATGCTTCAATAAACACTGTTTGGGAATGATCTCTCCATGTCTCTTGCCTCAGACATCTGCTTTGTATCTTCCCTTCAACTGCATTCCAAACCACTTTCCACAAAGAGTATTCTCTCCCACAATATAAACCATCACAACATGCATTTTAATGAGGCATGGTTGCACCCTCCAAAATTAACGTCTGACACCAGCAATAACTGAGGTGTCAATTCCTGTTAACAATCTATGCTTTGGCAGATTTTTGTCAATCCATTAATAATGTGTGTAATTGATAGCAACAGTGAGAGGCCACTGCTATTAATTCACTGCTGATTACAGATGATTATTAAGGATGACGGTAGTGGGTACTTTTCTCCTTGTCAATCTAATTTTAGTATTTTGAAGTTACTTGTAGGAGATAAGGAAAAGAACACAATATAAAGTCCTGGAAATTGGCTCATATTTAAATTAAACCTTTATAGAGTATTCATTGTATGTTAGATACTGAGCTATGTACTTTGCATATATTATCTTCCTTAATCTTTACACTAATAACTTGAGACATGTTTCATTCTCCTGCATTTCAAGACTTCTATGAGTCAAAGGGTAAATGATATACATGATTCAGTAAGTGATTCCAAAGGTCTTTGAGAAATACAGGGATACAGGGCTACATTTTAATATATTGTCCAGGGCCCCATACTTAAAACAGGATATTGCTTACTCTTTAGTCCTTAACCTGCAACCTCTGCAACTATTCCCTTGCTGGCAAATAGAATTTCATATAGTCAAGGTAAATAAATAAAGAAAGAAAAGATACTCAGTATTCTCAGTCTTCCTTGAAGTTAGGTATATTCACATTAACATATTAAAAGGCTTTTAGAAATTCTGCTCTAGGGAAAACTTGCTAATGTAATTTAACCCAAGTATCTCCAAACTTAATAGACCAAGAAACACCATTGTCATATAATATACATAGACAATCCATGAAACACTTCAGGAAAAAGTGATCTCAGTCCACGAGAGACTTGTAAAATCATATTGACATGCAAATAAATGTCTAGTTACACATAAATAAAATATCCAATGTTGTCTCTTTGACAAATTTTTCAAATTGTGAGACAGAATGTTTTTGTAATGATAAAATTCAGTAGTCTGGAGTATCTTTAGAGCCCAAATTGCTTTCCAGACCAAATGCTCATCTGTTGTGGCAAGTGGTAGAGAAAACTGTCTAAGAGGGCCTTCCCTGGAGGTCCAGTGGCTAAGATTCAGTGTTCCCAGTGCAGGGGGCTGGGGTTCAATCCCTGATCAGGAAACTAGATCCCACACGCCACAACTAAAGATACCACATTTCACAACAAGGATAAAAGATCCTGCGTGCTGCAACTAAGACCTGGCTCAGCCAAATAAATCAGTAAATATATTTTTTTAAAGGAAAGAAAAGTGGCTAAGAGAACAGGATTCTATAGTCAGAGAGGCTTGGATTCAAATCTTGAGTGTAACACTTACTGAACAGCTTTAGTAAAGCTACAGTACCTTTCAGAACCTCATTTTTATTGTTTTCTGTTTTTCTTTTTAATCTGAAAATAAAGACTTTAGTAGTTCCAATTTATTGAACTGCTGAGAAGATCAAAGAAGAATAAAACAATCCTTAGTACATATCAAGCTTCCAACAGGGTTTGTTCCAATTACAATCCAACCATCAGCAGCAGCACCAATGACCCCAAGTTATAAAAGAACCATGAAGACCAAGGACAAGCGTCTGAACACAGTGAAACAGAGAATAGAAAGCCTTGTTATTTCCTGAGTAATGTGTTGCCAAGAAAAGAAAAAAAAGTGCCATATTTTATAAAGATGAAACTGGGTAGCTTAATTAGGGAAAATAAAGAAAATAAGGAGATGAGAAACGATTTCACTGGGGAAATGGAGGCAGACCAGGCAGAAACAAGAGCTTGGATTACATTTTTAATAGCCTAAAAATGGAAAGGAAAGGTTGAGATTGACATATTATAGTCCTGTTTTCTCTTTTGATGAAAAATATTTTTTTAAGATTCCAGGATGCAAAGATAGGCCATCAACTTCATTCAGACATACATATTTTATTCTTTTAGAAAAAGCAATCCCACTGATATGCTTATAAAAGCAGATATGCATTATAGTGACTGTTGTGAAACCGCCAGGCTGTCCTGGCCTCTGGTATTTCTATTTGCATGCTAATGAAACCAGAGGCCAGATGCCACTAATTACAACCCAGTCACTCTGTCCAACACCCCACAACCAACTGCTAGTGAATGGACCTCGTCATTCCATTATGCAAATGATACTTAGGAAGAACAGAAATAAATTCTAAATAGTGGCAACCAGAGCCATATATTGGCAGGAGGTAAATTAATAAATATATTCAAGAAATGGAAATTAAAAATTATTATTCAACACTATATTAATCATGGCTGAATAAATATGGAACAGTACAACTCTTTTTTTACCCCCCTCAGTGTCTCATATAATAGACTAAAACTTCCAGTAACTTGCTAAGGTATACAGTCAATTGCATTTCCAGAAAGCATCAATCAAGTTGCCAAAGTGAGGGTTAAATTTTCTCAACCTTTTATTATTCCTTCTTAATGAAAAACAATACAAGAATCCTAACGGGTGTTTGCCTTCCTTTGGGTTATCAAGTTATCATATCAAAACTGCATGCTATTATCACAATAACTAGCTAATAAGGAAAAAGAGATCAATTTATTTGTTTACAGTAGTTTTTGATACTGAACTTCTTAAGACTATTGTTCTCATGGCATGATTTTGTTTAGTTAGGTTTTTGTTTGTTTTCTACAAAATAAATGTGAAAAGGGAAGCAAATTGTAGAATTGAAAGAAGATGTGTTTGGAAGTAAAGCATACATGTTAAATTACAGATAAACTACTTGTTATTTGAGGAAGTTACTTCAATTCTCCATGGTTTGAAATTTTCCAAGCTTTAATTCCCTCCTTTCATAAATCAAAGTAGCAATAACTACTCTTGGTTTCACTGTGCTAACCAAATGAGACAATGTATTTGTAACACCTAGTCCTGTGCTGGCAATATAACAGGTGTTCAAGAAATAGTAGCTACCATTTTTCATTACACATTCACAGCTTTTTGAGACTCTCTTCCTGGACAAGCTTTGTGTCACTTAACAGTAACTTCTTTTTCTTTACTGTCCCATAAAAGCTTTGGTCTCAGTAGTGTCAAAGTGCCCCTCTTGTCCTGATTTTTATAACTACATGGAGTAAGTAAGGATGAAGTCAAGAAGTACTTGAAATCAAAACCATTCAAAACAGGTGTTTTCTAAGCTGATTTGAAAGCAGCTTACCTGGAAGTGCATTGAGCATAGCAAAGCCAAGTGTTGAGGATAGGAAATCAGCCTCCACAAAGATTGCCTTAGAGGTATGTGTGAGCGGAGATCAATTCTCTCCAAGGCAATGTCAGTATCAGGGCATCATTTTGCATGAACACCACAATGAGGGTTTAAAATATATTTTCCACTCTCTATTAGCAGTCTCTTTCTCTCATGGAACATTTCACAAACTCCCAATTGATTGGACTGCTCATATTAAGGTCATATATTACTTTTTTTTTTTTTTTTTGCAGTTTCTGATAGTTTGCATTCTAATCCATGATTAAGGTAATTTGTTACATATTTAACCAGCTGTGATGACTATATTACACCTTCTGGCATTTAACTTTTACATTAATTCACAAAATGAGATTTTATCAGACCAGCTTTATAACTATATTCTCAGAAATCCTCCTTGGCTCTCCAGTCTACCCTGGATTTAAAAGAGTCCATGAGGATTCTTACCTGGGGAAGTTTCTTCAAAACAAATGGGACTAAAAATAAAAAGTTGAATGGAATCCCTCAGGACCTCTTAGACTGATTGGTGGATGGCATTTAGCTTTTGTATTGGTTTAGGTGAAGAGGTAAGGCAAAGAGCATATGAGAGGATGCAATGGCTGGATGGCATCACTGATAAAATTGACATGAACTTGGGTAAACTTCAGGAGATGATGAGGGACAGAGAAGCCTGATATGCTGCAGATCATATGGTTACACAATGGTTCATGATACATATGGTTCACCATAGGTTCACACCATAGGTTCGCAATAATGTGATCACTCACCTAGAGTCAAACATCCTGGAATGTGAAGTCAAAAGGGCCTTAGGAAGCATCACTATGAATAAAGCTAGTGGAGGTGATGAAATTCTGGTTGAGCTATTTCAAATCCTGAAAGATGATGCTGTGAAAGTGCTACACTCAATATACCAGCAAATTTGAAAAAGTCAGCAGTGGGCACAGGACTGGAAAAGGTCAATTTTCATTCCAATCCCAAAGAAAGGCAATGCCAAAGAATGTTTCAACTACCACACAATTGCACTCATCTCACATGCTAGTTAATTAATGCTTAAAATTCTCCAAGCCAGGCTTCAGCGATACATGAACCATGAATTTCCAGATATTCAAGCTAGTTTTAGATAAGGCAGAGGAATCAGATATCAAATTGCCAACATCCACTGGATCATCAAGAAGGCAAGAGAGTTCCAGAAAAACATCTATTTCTGCTTTATTGACTATGCCAAAGCCTTTAACTGTGTGGATCACCTCAAACTGGGGAAAATTCTGAAAGATGGGAATACCAGACCACCTGATCTGCCTGTTGAGAAACCTGTATGCAAGTCAAGAAGCAACAGTTAGAACTGGACATAGAACAACAGACTGGTTCCAAATAGGAAAGGGAGTACATCAAGGCTGTATATTGTCATCCTGCTTCTTTAACTTATATGCAGAGTACATCATGAGAAACGTTGGGCTGGAGGAAGCACAAGCTGGAATCAAGATTTCCAGGAGAAATATCAATAACTTCAGATATGCAGATGACACCACCCACATGGCAGAAAGTGAAGAAGAATTAAAGAGCCTCTTAATGAAAGTGAAAGAGGAGAGTGAAAAAGTTGGCTTAAAGCTCAACATTCAGGAACCTAAGATCATGGCATCCAGTCCCATCATTTCATGGGAAATAGGTAGGGAAACAGTGTCAGACTTTATTTTCTTGGGTTCCAAAATCACTGCAGATGGTGACTGCAGTCATGAAACTAAAAGATGCTTACTTCTTGGAAGAAAAGTTTTGACCAACTTAGATAGTATATTGAAAAGCACAGACATTATTTATCAACAAAGGTCTGTATAGTTAAAGCTATGGTTTTACCAGTAGTCATTTATGGAACGTGAGCCAGACCATAAAGAAGGTTGAGCTCTGAAGAACTGATGCTTTCCAACTGTGGTGCTGGAGAAGACTCTTGAGAGTCCCTTGTACTGCGAGGAGATCAAACCAGTCAATCTGAAAGGAAATCAACCCTGAATATTCACTGAGAGGACTGACACTGCTGCTGAAGCTCTAGTACTTTGGCCACCTGATGTGAAGAGCTGGCTCACTGGAAGAGAAACCCTGATGCTGGGAAAGACTGAGGGCAGGGGATGCCAGAGATAGGATGGTTGGATAGCATCACTGACTGAATGGACTGAGATTGACCAAACTTCAGGGGATAGTGAAGGAGAGGGAAAACTGTACTGCAGTCCACGGTGTTGCAAAGAGTCAGACAAGGCTGAGTGATGGAACTGATTCTCAGTGATGACTGATTCTCCAAGATCAAATGGTCCCTAACAAGAGAGTCAGGATCCAAACCCAGATTTTTTAAATTCCAATTCTTATGTCTATATGAAGGTGTGACACAAACTCTGACATCCTTGATCTGTTTGTTTCTTTTTCTTTATTTTAAAATAGTTCCTTCCTGTTTCAGTAATGGATGAGTAAGTTTCAGTGTCTTTCATTGCTTCTCTACTTTGGGGAGAACTTACTCGAGGAGTCACTCAACACCAGGAAATTTAAAAGGAAAAACTCTTGTCTAATAGCAGATGGGTGGACAGTAAGTGGAGTTACACAGAAGTACTTATTTGAATATGATAAAGGATGTAGAATATGAATATGATATTGAATATATCATTGCATATGATAAAGGATGTGTTTTAGATGTAGATTTACTGTGGGAATTAGCATTTCCACCTCCAGAGGTAACTAAATCAAAAGGCCCAGTTTACTACACCTGTGCAGGATGATACACAGAGATGAAGAGTCTAGCTAACCACAACAGTACACTCAGAACAACAGCAGACAGAAAACTGCAAGGACACCAGAGAGAAAGAAACAAGTGATTAGTAGCAGTTTTCAGAGCATATTAGCGTATGACGGTCTATCTTTAAATGATTAATGAAAAATAGGCTCTTAAAGTGAACTAGAGAGAAGCATTTAAAAGCATACAGCTTCTGGAATTACATAGTTTTGGGTACGAATACTAGCTCCATTTTTAGGAGTGACATGAATTTGATCAAATTAATCTCTCTGAATATTTCTTTGGGTGTAAAATGGAAATGATAATATCTGACAAGATTGTTATAAAGCTTAAATGAGATACTGTATGGCAGACTTTTGCCACATGCCTAAAACAGGGTTATTGTACAATAAATATTTGCTGTTATTCATAGCCTACTAACAGCCTGAGGAATTTTATGCAGGTAACTAACAGGCTTGGGAAAAAATGTTATATTAGCACAGAAGATTAACAGAAAGAATAAAAAAAATAAACCAGAGAAGATGACCCCAACAGAAAGTGGGTTTTGGTTTCTGTTTTTTTTTTTTTGTTTTTGTTTCATTCTTTGAAATCCTGAGTAAAGCTATATTCTCTTAGTTAATGTGGTTGAGAGAATCATTAGGTATAAGGTCAGTAGATTTCTGGATGAAGTAAAAAACTTAGTACTGTCAGAGAAGGAACCTTAAATAGGCATGAATACAACTCTGCAAATGAGGTGCAAATATGGACAAAGACTGTTCTCTGTAAACAGGAAGATGTGGTGTGTGTCTAGTTCAGCAGCTGGGCAATCCAATACAAACTAGTTAACCTTCCCTGATTCAATTAATGATGAGTGATATAAAAATGCCTGTATCTTAAGATGGTTGAGAGTACTAAATGAGATAAAGTTAATAAAATCCTTAGCACAGCATAGACATTGGTACATAGAAAGTGTTAGATAAGTATTAATTTGATTACTGTGATGATATGAATGTTTATTTTTTTCAAGGTGGAATCACACCAAATTGTAGCAGTCTATAGCTTTGCTTCTTTCAGTTCCCACATTACAAACGACCTGTGGATCCCACTGGGAATTTCCGGACACCTTTTTGGAATCTGCTGGTATTTCATGGATACCAAGAGCCAACCAACCTCTCTTGAAACTTCTCACAGCCTCTGTGCAGACTTACCAATTCCACTGTAAATTGGAATTTAGTCCTTTAGTGACCCTGGAATAATCTTTTGAGACAGCAGATTTCAGAGGCAAAAACAAACACATATTTAATGAATCAATCAGTTCTGTTCTTCTAAGACTACACCTGAGGGAGAGGAGGATGCTTCAGTTCCAGCAGCCTTATCGAGGGTAATGTTGTCCACTTAATGGAAATGTAATTGCTCCTCATTCCTCTTTTCTCATTAAGTCAGTCCACAATGTGGAAGTCTCATAGCAGTGATCCACAAATTTATAAGAAAAGATGTTTCCTGCTGAGCTGAGATGGTACTAAAGCCCAGACTCATTGTTTACTCCTGAGTGCTGTATGTATCCCTCACATTAGAAAAGTATGTGCAAAAACTCCCAGGATACATTGGTTGTTAGGGCACAGAAATAGCAGAAATTTCATCCTGTACCTTCACCCTTCACAGAAGAGAGCTCACGAAGCAGCTATCCAGCTAGAAATGTTAATAACTACGTTCTCTTTTTTTACTAGCTCTGTATTTAACATACATTAGCTAATTTAATCTTCACTGCTAACAATGCAGTAATTATTATCCTCATTTTACGGCTAAGGGAATTAAATCTCAGAGAGGTTAATTGACTTGTTCTAGGCGACACAGGTGGTAAATGGCTAAGCCTACACTGTCAGGTTTTTCCTTCTTGAATGAGATTGTCAGGAATAGGAATGGAACAGAGGTTGGCAAATGTTTTCTGTAACGGCCTGGATGGTAAATATTTTGGGCTTTGCATGCCATATGGTGTCTGCTTCAACTACCCAACTCTGCTATTGTATGGCAAAAGCAGCCGTAGACAATCTAGAAGTGAATGGGTTTGGCCATGTTCCAACAAAACTTTATTGACAAAAGCAGGCAGTGAGCAGATTTGGCTCACAGACAGCAGTTTGCTCACCCCTGTTACAGATAATTAAGGTGTTTTTGTGCAACTGGGATTTTGATTAAGGATTTCTCAGTAACCTATTACTTGACTTTTTGGATAGCTCACTTTTTTTGGAGGTCTTGTTTCATCATCTGTAAAATAAATTAAATCATTTAATGCACAAACTAAAAATTGGCACTTGCCATCTGCCTCTGGAAGGATTAAGTCACTAGCCACTGCAGCCACTGACTTTTAACACACCCTGCAAGGAGTTCAGGGTAAAGATCAGAAATGAGGCAGTCTGTGCTCTGGAAAAAAAAAAAAAAAAAACACCGGCAGAACAGGGCTTCAGACAGATATTTTCAGGGGAAGATTTTTTGAGCCTGATTTTTTGTATCTTCTCATAATCCAGAAAAGCACTAAAACTCAGTAACAGTGACATCCATTCCCCCACAACTAGCAGCAAACCGCTGCCAAAAAGTGTGCGTGACACATAGCCTCCTTCACTAAAATTCATGCATACTGACCTCAGCATGCTCCTACCTCTGGAGCAGTTCCTCGGAGCTATCTGAAACGCTGTTTCCAGGGCTACAGTCCTCATTTTGCCCCCAATAAAACTTAACTCACACTGTCCCATATTGTTCATGTTGACTAAAAAAGGTGCACCATGTGAGAGTTGTGAGTTAAGTTTTACTGGGGGCAAAATGAGGACAGCAGCCCAGGAGGCAGCACCTCAGCATCTCTGGGAGACTGCTGAAACAGGCAGTAGGGGAAGGTCAGTATATAAGATTTCAGTGAAGGGGGAGTTCAATGCAATCGAGCGCTTGCTTTACAAGAGGTTCTCTGCTAGTCATGAGGATCTCATGTCATCATGAAGGGATTTAGTGCTTTTCTAGATATGAGGAGATGAAAGGATTGGGATCATAAAATCTGATAATGAAAATTTCCAGCTATCTAAAGACCTGTCCCACCAGATTCCACAGAGTGCCTCACTCCACCCTGAACGCCTTCGGGGGGGTGGATATTGAAGGTCAACAGCTGCAGCAGCACAGGGTTCCATCTCCAGAGAGACAGATGGCACATGCCCTCGTTGTTCAGTCATTGGCAATGCTCTTGTCAAGTGCCAATTTGTAGGTGACATCAATTTATTTTAGCCAACAATTGTGAACCATGAACCAGTGACACTGATACATAGGTTTTCATGACAGAGATTGGATGTTTGGTCCAGTGCCAAATCTCCTAGATCCCAGAAGAGTGGCTTGCATGTAAAACAATGCTCAGATATCAGTTGAACTAATGAATAAACTAAATGAAATATTAATAAATGTATCACATTTCAGAATAGAAGACTTGACACAAAGTGGTTGCTCTGACACACACAGAAGGTTATCTCTCTAACTGGCTTCTTCTGGTATCTTTGTGTATATGGTCTAAACAGAAACATTTTGGGAGTGAAAGGCTCACTATTAATAATTACACCAGGACAAGAGGCATTAACAGGAACTGTCCCAGCCAAGTCATCCACAGAGGCAGCCTTCTATTTATGTCCCAGTTTAATATCTGCATTGCCTCCAAATGCCATTTTAAACACCACTGATGCTGTCCATCTTTACACACTCAGATATTATCTTCAGACGGAGAATGAGAAAAGAGAAGAAAATTGAAGATCTTAGCATTTACCCATAAGAAAATGGCTCATAGAGTAAAGAATCTGCCTGCAATGCAGGAGACCCAGGTTCTGTCCCTGGGTCAGGAAGATCTCCTGGAGAAGGGAATGGCAACCCACTCCAGTGTTCCTGCCTGGAGAATTCCATGGACAGAAGAGCCTGGTGGGCAACAGTCCATGGGGTCACAAAGAGTTGGATACAACTGAGCGACTAACACACACATACATAAGAAAGTGAGTTACTTGAAAATAACACATTTTACAATCAGAAATACCTAGAGCACTTTCAATTAGCAAGTTAAAATCTCCTTTTCTACCCCCAACAACACAGCAGGAATGGAGGCACAAAAATAAAGTAAAAGAGGTTGTTATGAAAAGGAAAGAAGATGCATTTACTTTGCTAAGTACTGATGTGCAAATTTCCACCCCTCTACAGATCCTCCTGGCTCTAATGTTTCATCATCTCTGTGTGTGATAGACCCCTATGGCCAATGAATCACAACACAAATGAGTACCGAATTCCTAGCTGGCATCTGAACAAGAACGCTGTCAGGGGCACTTATGTTCTATGTGTACTTAATCTATCGTCCTTAATGAATAAACCTGGGCGTGCATTTCCATTACAAAAGCACAGACCTACCTTCCTTTCAATATTACAA
This sequence comes from Madoqua kirkii, assembly GCA_006408675.1. Taxonomy (NCBI): domain Eukaryota; kingdom Metazoa; phylum Chordata; class Mammalia; order Artiodactyla; family Bovidae; genus Madoqua; species Madoqua kirkii. Next base: position 2,686 of record SJYC01092100.1, on the reverse strand, counting down.
GGCCAGTACCTGCAAAGATAAACAAAGGATGTTTAAAGACACAGGGTCTGAAAGCTTCTAAAAGCCACATATTGACATATTAAACACAACTTCAGAGAATTCTATTTCAAAGGCAAGATCATGTCTGACGCATTTTTTAATACCAATTTAACTGGGAAAACAAAGAGAAATCAAATTCCTTAGAGAAGTTTTTTTCTGAAAACCCAAGGCACAGATCCTTAGCAAATGTTCCCACAGTAATCAATGGGTCCCTAACAAGTGCTATAAGGACTAGGGCAGGGGAGGGACATAGACCATTTGCTCTGATTCATAGATTTTTATGACCATCATTAAGGGAAGATGGGCAAGTAACTATGTCAAACAGGATGAAGGCTCCACAGTACTGCTCTTGATGCAAATGTCTGGGCAAATACATGAGAGAATTCTTCAAATCAAATGGGGTCTTTTGGATGGAAGGGTCTTGCTTTTTAAATTTAAAATAATTTCTTTTTTTCTGTTGTTTGGTTTGTTCCACAGTGTGAGCATGTTTTATTTCTCTTATAAACCTTGGAGTGGAACTTTGGGGTCATAGGAAACTCTGTTTCACTTTCCAAGAAACCGCCAAGCAGTTCTCCAAAGGGGCAGTGCCATCTTCCGCTTCCGCCAGCAGTATATGAAGGTTTGAATTCTTAAAAAGTAGAAACTGATTTAAATACCTTTGAGTTACTGGCTCAGATGATAAAGAATATGCCTGCAATACAGAAAACCTGTGTTTGATTCCAGGGTCTGGAAGATGCTCCAGAAAAGGAAATGGCAACTCCCTCCAGTATTTTTGCCTGAAGAATTCCAAGGACAGAGGTGCCTGGTGGACTATAGTCCATGAGGTCGCAAAGAGTGGGACATGCCTGAGCAATGAACACTTTCACTTTCAAGATATAGTTCATAAGTAGAAGACAGATTTTGACAAAAATAATTAGAAGAAAATTTTTTGCGAATTTACTTTCTACTGTCTTAGGCATCTTGGAGCAAAGTTTGCATATTCTGCTAATACAAGCGAATAACCCCTTTATCCATCACTTGTCTGTAAATTAGGCTAGAAAGTTGTTCGGAAAAGTGATTGATATAGAGAAATTTATATTTTTAAATTTCATTATAAGGAAATAAATGTTCTTTTGTGAAGTAATTGTCCAGCTATCTTCATTCAATAGTAATTGATCTTTGACACCACCTCTATCAATTCAGTCATTTCTGTTATGATGAAGCAAAAGTGTTAGTCACTCAGTTTTGTCTGACTCTTTGCAATTCCATGGACTGTAGTTCGCCAGGCTCCCCTGTCCATGGAATTTCAGGCAAGGATACTGGAGCAGGTAGCCATTCTCTTTTCCAGGGAATTTTCCTGACCCAGGGATCGAATTCGCATCTTTTGCTTTGTAGGCAGATTCTTCACCCACTGAGCCACCAGGAAGCCCTAGTCACCAATACTTTTTGATAGAAGAGCCTCATATTTTTGTCTGAACCTGCTTGATGCAAATTTAAAGTTGCTTCAGTGTTCAGAAATAAACCCAAAGACTAGACATCACAGGAACATGACAGTTAAGAGGAAAATTTCAATCCTTAGCACTTACTCCACACTGCAAGGAGTAACTTTGATATGAACACCAAGCTATCCACTTATTCACATTTATTAAGGGCCTAATAATGTTCAAGCATTGTGTTATATGAAAATATGATGATGATGAATAATCTTTCTTATTTGGATCTACAATCCAGTAAAGAATTTATATATTTAATCATTTTCTCAGACTCTTGTAGATGATAGAGTGTTGTTCTCCTTAAAATGGAAGATTTAACATTTTCTTTCTTAATGTATTAAATAAACATTACTGAGAAACAAAATAACTCATAAAATGCTCTGAACTCTAGTAATATATGTGTATCAATTATAAAGGAAAAGGGAAAAATACATGGTTTCTTTATCCTGTATGTGCAAGGTGGGTTTTTTGAGCTATATTACTATCGTATCTTTCTAGTGACCGACTGAATGAGTCAGGTATCTTATCAGATATTACTTGAGAAAATAGAATTAGTTGTGCCAAAAAGCTAATGCTTAAGAGATTCATTTCTTTAGCTTACTTCTTAAACCAAACCTACTTTTCTAACATAGATACTGTTACATGTAAGTGGCCAAGTTTTTGAACAGAGAATTAAAAAAATAAAACTCAATACATACATTTCTAAAATAGTCATTTAGCTACAATTATTTCAGAAAATTTTCTATATATAATAAACCAGTTTTTTTTCTATGCACAATAGATTTGAGGGCTATGATACACCTTGCCACTTACTATGTTCATTTATTTCAAACCTCTGTTCCATCTTTCACAAGGTGAGTTTCTACCTTAAAAAGTCATGGTAAGGTCTATATGAGATTACATATGCTATATTCTTAGAACCATTCTTAAAACAAGATGTGTATAAGAGACAGACTCTATACAGTACTTTACAGTAGAGTTCAGTTTAGTTCAGTCTTTCAATCGTCTTTGACGCTTTGTGACCCCATGAATCGCAGCACGCCAGGCCTCCCTGTCCATCATCAATTCCCAGAGTTCACTCAGACTCACGCTCATCGAGGCAGTGATGCCATCCAGCCATCTCATTCTCTGTCATCCCCTTCTACTCCTGCCCCTAATCCCTCCCAGCATCAGAG
>SJYC01092096.1:0-11591 GCA_006408675.1 Madoqua kirkii | reverse complement strand
GTATGCATTTAATAATAGTATAGCAGGAAACATTCAAGCCCAAACAAGCTCTCCTAAGAGTAAGATGGAATACATCAAAGAAGATCTGGTCAGAATGGAAGTTTCTCCCTTAAAAAAAGTTTAAAATTTCTCAGTTGTTATTTTTGGAAAATATATGTGCTATCAAATAGTTTTAACAAGTAAAATAGGACTTTTATATTTCACATAAACATAAAAGCCAATGCTTATTGCTATTTGGCATTCCTATGACTAAATATAGGTTTCGTCTTTCTTAAAAAAGGCATCACTTTGTCATATATAACACTGACAATAATCTTTCCTCAGAAATTCAAATAATTATGTTTTGATGTAGCTTATGTCTGTCTGGTTCTGTTACAAGTAACGCAATTAGAGAAGTATGATGACTATAGCCATGAAATTAAAAGATGCTTACTCCTTGGAAGGAAAGTTGTGACCAACCCAGACAGCATATTAAAAAGCAGAGACATTACTTTGCCAACAAAGGTCCATCTAGTCAAGGCTATGGTTTTTACAGTAGTCATGTACTATTGTGATGTGAGCATGGACTATAAAGAAAGACTATAAAGATTATAAAGAAAGCTGAGTGCTGAAGAATTGATGCTTTTGAACTGTGATATTGGAGAAGACCCTTGAGAGTCCCTAGGACTGCAAGGAGAGCCACTCAGTCCATCCTAAAGGAGATCAGTCCTGGGTGTTCATGGAAGGACTGATGCTGAAGCTGAGACTCCAATACTTTGGCCACCTGATGCAAAGAGCTGACTCATTTGAAAAAACCCTGTGCTGGGAAAGATTGAAGGTGGGAGGAGAGGGGATGACAGAGGACGAGATGGTTGGATAGGATCACTGACTCAGTGGACGTGAGTTTGGGTAAACTCCAGGACTTGGTGATGAACAGGGAGGTCTGGGGTGCTGTGCTTCATGGGGTTACAAAGAGTTGAACATGACTGAGTGACTGAACTGAGTTGAACTGGATGCTCAGAATGGCAAACCAGCAAAGAATTAGGTGAGGACACACAAGGAGCAGAGAGATAAGTTAAAAGAAAAATTTAAAAGAAACATCCCTTAATAAGAAAAGAGGCCCAGAGCATCCCCTGGTAATCATAGTGATGAAATGTTAGGGACAGATTCGCAAGGAGTAGTGAGGTAAACTTGAGATAAATTATTCACCTATTCATTATTATTTTTGTCTTTGGAAAAATATGAAGATTTTGTGTGTGTGTGACTGGCCAAATGGTGTTTCTGTTCAACACAGGGAATCCACAGGGCCCATCAGTTTGAGGTGATTTCAAGAACCTTAACCAGGTGAAATACACTGAGCTCTCTTCAGTGAAACCCTAAACATGAAATTTCTGAGTCATGGTAGTAAAGCAAAAATGAAAAATGTGGAGGATTTTTATTTGCAATATTCAGGATACTGAGAGACAGAAAAATATTGGCTGTCTCAGGTAAACAACAGTGAAGCAGATTATGTCGGTGGGCTACAGCAATCACTACTAGACTTGCTATAAAAACCGTATTCCCACTAGATGAACCACCACTGATAAGCACCACCCACATGCCCTTTGCAGCTGCTTGGTTAAAACTATTTTCTTGTACATGTGGAAATGATATGTATCAACAAAACTATATCTTGAAAGTGTCTTTCTACCAGCTATGAATATGTTGCATATCTTATTGAAGCATGTTATATTAGAACTCAGGAGACCATAGAAAGAACAAAACAAAACTGAAAAAGCCACAATGGATTGAGTGTCAACTCTATGCCAGTGAATCTGCTATAGAGAAACTCGTTATAGATAAGATTATTACCATCTTGCAATTAGAACAGCCTGCCTTTCTCAAGATCACACAGTAAATATTAGGAGAAAACATTGGAAACAAGTCCAAAAATAAAATCTATGCTTTGCCAAATGCATCTATAAACACAAGAGTCTTGATGAAATCCAATGAAAAGAACACTCTACTTATATGAGTATTTGAGATATCTTTACTGAAGCTTTTTAAGTTTACTGGAATATGTGAAGGGCTGATTATTGCAAAGTGAAAATGCATTCAGTTAAGAAAGTAAGCTTGATCCCATTACCATGTCAAGTGGGTTAAACTTGAAGTACTCTCCTGAGGGCAAGCTCACTATCTCATTAGCGCTTTGGTATATGCATATGTTTACTTGTGGGGAAGCTGGAGGCAGATCTGGAAGAGGTGGTGCATAATTAGACTTATGTTACTTGAATCACTGTTTCTGGGACACCCTTCTGATGAGTTTTTTCTCCACTTTGCTTTTATGGTTTTTTCATCTGCATTTTCAGGCAAACTAAGCCTACTTTGATGTTTTGCTCAAAGAATGGCTTGTGAAGTGCAGTGCTTTCCCTTATTGCTAGAACACAGCCCCCTCAAGACATAAATATTTACTAGACAAACTAGTATGGGTTTAGTGCCTCCCTTCCTCACTTCCCATGAAAACACCATGCCAGATAGTATTCCAAAGCCACAAATTTACATATCCTACATTTTTATGCAGAATTGAAGAAAAGTTGAGGAGACAGAGAGCAGCTTGCTCTCAATGTGTGTATAGTAGAGAGTTGCCTTGAGGACAAGAGTACAGGAGGTGTTCCAACGTGATTGAGCAGGAAACAGTAGTTCCAGATATCACATTAGGATATTAGATATTAAAACTATGGCAATTATGAAACGCAGATGGGAAAGAGACTTGTTAATTATATGTGAAGGCAAGCATTTTACCTGTTGGACCCTACAGATCTGTGAACATGTAGAAAATTAACTGAGAAAATATCCAGCAAAAGTGACTCTTGAAACATAACAATTCTGGAAAGTTTTCTTTCTTTTTTTTTTTTGGCCATACAACAAAGATCTTAGTCCCCCAACTACAGACTGAACTTATTCCCCCTCCAGTAGAAGTGTAGAATCTGGACTGCCAGGGAAGCCTCTGGAAGGTTTTCTTGATGTAGCAATACTTGGTGAGAGAGTAAGGAAATGTGAATTGGTTGATCTTTGGGCTGAGCGCCTGCATCAACTTAAAAAGGAAGTTATACATATTACAGAAAGATGGAGAATAAATCCAAGGAAAGCAGCTAAGGAAAATATAGGTTTATGAAGACCATACAAAATATAAAATATCACATAAGAATTTAAAGTGAATGAATACAGGGATTTATATTGACCCAATTAGAAAAATTAATAAGAAAAAGGAAGAATCAAATGTATAATGAGATATACCATGTTCATAGATGGTTCAACTTAGTATAAACTTTAGATTTATCCAAACTAATCCATAAATTAAATGCAATTCTAATTTAAAAAAATGCTAGCACAAATATTGAGAAAACTTGGATACAGTAACTCTAAATTTTATATGGATAATTAAACTTTTGAAATACAGATTATTAAAATAATATTTCAGATATAAATTCTGAAATCTATAAAAGTTAAAAGCACCATAACATATTGTGTCTTAATATAAGATAAAAAAATTAATGTGTTATATGAATAAATGGAACAAGGTCAGGTATAATGTTTCTGATTTATTCATTTAAAAAATTATTTACTTTTCTAGACACAGTCCATTTGCTGATTAAACTTCTTGGGTAGTTTTCTTAGTATTAGGAATTACCTGCAGACAGTATTTCAGATCGTGGAATCTGACAAAAATATATTGAATATGGAGAATATAATAGAAGTAGAAATCAAATACAGCCTAAATGCAGTTTCATATTTCTATTAAATTTCCTAATAAAATAACAGACTATAGTTGAGGAAAATACCCAATATACAGAATATTAAATTATATTTAATGTCTTGAACATTGATAAATTCCATGTAGGGTCTATTATGAGTAAACAAGTCTGATTTAAGAAAAAGCCAAGGACATATGAGAACACTGTTGAGTGATGAAAGCTGCTCAGTCATGTCCGACTCTTTGCCACCCCATGGCCTATTCAGTCCATGGAATTCTCTAGGCCAAAATACTGGAGCGGGTAGCCTTTCCTTTCTCCAGGGGATCTTCCCAACCCAGGAATTGAACCCAAGTCTCTTGCATTGCAGGTGGATTCTTTACCAGCTGAGCCACAAGGGAAGCCTTGTTTTAAATAATGTGATGACCTGATGTGAAGAACCGACTCATTGGAAAAGACCCTGATGCTGGGAAAGATTGAAACTGGAAGGAGAAGGGGATGACAGAGGATGAAATGCTTGGATGGCATCATTGACTCAATGGACAAGAGTTTGAGTAAGCTCCGGGAATTGGTGATGGACAGGGAAGCCTGGTGTGCTGCAGTTCATGGGGTTGGAAAGAGTTGGACACGGCTGAGTGACTGACCTTAACTGAGTGGAGATAGCAAAATGCTGATGCTCTTCACAAAATAAATCAGGAGAAATGGAAATGAAGTACTCATTAGGGAAATAAAGTAAATATAAGTTAATTTCTTATTCTTGCTTTTCTGCCCTTCTGAACATGCGTGAGGTAACATAGGTAGCTCAGAGTAATTAAATTGACCACCCACATTGTCCCATCATCCATGAAAATGTTCCACTTGACATTCACTAATCATGATACTTTTATTCTACAATGTATTTCCAATGTTATCCTTACTAGTTTTCAAACATCCTTACCTATATGTCATGTTCTCATGTACTCTCTCTCTCTCTCTCTCTTTTTTAAAATCTGGACTTAATTACCCAGTAGGTCAAGGAATATATGTACACACACTGATGAAAGCCTATATACAACGTCAAGGGTGAACCCTAGTGTATGCTATGGAATTTAAGTGGGGAATGAGTGTTAACAAAGGTTCTAAATACTTTTGCTGTAAGCATCTATGCCATAGACATCTTTGCTGCAAGCATTTTCACTGAATAACTAATTTTATGAAAGTCACTTTTGTAATAAAAGGTAAAATAACTAGTTGACAGTCAATTTTGACAGTGTGGTTTCAACTGGTTGACAATTTGACTTTATTTCTCCATTGTCACAATACTCCTATTTATATATTACATAGACCTTAGCCTTCATAATGTTCTATACAATGACAAGTAGACAAGGTGGTCTAAAAACAGTAGATAATAACAACTATGTATGTTGACTTCATAGAAAATATGGTGATAAAACTTATTGGAAGTGTCAATTAAGAGAGCGTAAAGCCAGATTGTATACTATACTAGCAAATGATAATATGTGAGTTATCCTTCAGCAAGCACAGTTATTTCATTTATCAAAACCAGTAGTTTACCAAGCTAAAGTAAATGTAAAAGAGGAGGCTAGTAATTCACAGCAGTCTTCCAGAGCATTAATTATTGAGTTATTATCTAATGTAGATATAACAATTTGTTTTCTAATGCTATCTTGACCAAATTTATTATGCAAGTTAGAAGTAGGGAGCAAAAGAAGAATCAAGCCCCATATACACTCTACAAAGTAGTGATTACCTGATTCCTAATGAGTATATATTCTTTAAATGGTGCAACTTTTTTTCTTTTTTTCCTATTCAATAGTGGAGAACATGTAAATGAGTTTGATTCTTGGTACAGAATCTGGTTTAGATGGTTTGATGAAATATAAGGACTAGGTGTGTGATGGAACATTTAATAGTAATCCAGATAATATCCTACCACTTGCATATGTTACATAGATCGATGAGGAAGAGCAGCATTTCTTGTCTGTTTTAATTATGGGGAAATCTAAAGGGACTTACAGCAGATTTTTGTATCATAAATATAAATAACTTAAGTTCAACGTTGGATCTTGAATCTTTAATGATAAAACTTCAGAGAGGAAGTATCAATGCTTTTTTTTTTTTTTTTTGGCCACAGCAAATGACTTTAGGAATCTTAGTTCCCCAACCAGGGATTGAATAATGCTTTTGGCAGTGAAAGCGCAGAGCTTGGACAGCCAAGGAATGACATGATTTTCTTAATATATACCCAAGTACAACTGTAACTGACTATTTGTTTTATATGCCAAAGAAAAAAACCCCACAACAACACAGAATCACTGATACCAGAGAAAAGTTGCTCTATGAAACAGAAGCTGAATTTAACACAAAAATTAAATGCATTACAGTGTTAGCATTTCTTCTAGTGAGTGACTTTGTTGATGGTTATGATTTGCCCCCAAGACTTGGTTCCTTATTTTGAAACACACTATATTGTGTTCGAAGGCATAGAATTGAATTGACATATCCTATAGTATTGGGTAGACCAAAACGTTCGTTTGGATGTTTCCCATGTTATAGAAAAACCTGAATGAAGCTTTTGGCTCATTGCTTCAGTCATTTCTGGCTCTTTGTGATCCTATGGACTGCAGCCTGCTAGGCTCCTATCTATGGGATTTCCCAGGAAGAATACTGGAATGGATTGCCATTTCCTTCTCCAAGGGATTTTCCTGACCCAGGGATCAAACCTGAGTCTCCTGCATCTAATGCATTGAAGACAGATTCTTCACCCACTGAGCTACCGGGAAACCCTGAAGCTTTTTGACCCTCATAGCTCAGTTGGTAATGAATCCGCCTGCAATGCAGGATACTCCAGTTTGATTCCTGGGTTGGGAAGATCCACTGGAGAAGGGATAGACTACTCACTCCAGTATTCTTGGGCTTCCCTTGTGGCTCAGCTGGTAAAGAATCCGCCTGCAGTGCGGGAGACCTGGGTTTGATCTCTGGGTTGGGAAAATCCACTAAGGAAGGGAAAGGCGACCCACTCCAGTATTCTGGCCTAGAGAATTCCATGAACTCTATAGTCCATGGGGTCACAAATAGTTGGACACGACTAAGCATCTTTCACTTACCAAATACTTTGGAATGTCTATTAATAGACATATGAAAAGAGGGCAAGAATAAACAACAGTGTAAATGGCTTTCACAATGCAAGGCAAAGCTCAGTTACAAATAAGCGTCCTAGTAACTGGAAACTGATATCTCCCTTAATGAAGGAAGACGTTTTAGCAAAAAAAAAAAAAAAAAAAGCATGATGCTGAATGAGGAGACAAAGTAACAAGCAAAAAATTAAGGAATAATGCTATGAACAAAAGACTTCGAAGAGAAGGCTTAGGTACAACCCTCAGAATAAATCCAGATGCTTGTGTAGTATTATCATGAATCTATGCAAGTTTTAGATGTATTCAAATATTGTGCACTTGTCAATCAAGTCTTTAATTTTGTATTCCTTTCTCATGTTTCATTATGTTCTTTTAATGCCTCTCTTTTATTTTTCATTATTTTATCTTCTACAGCAAAATTGCCTTATAGCCAATTAGTTAAGAGGTGAAAATGCTTTAGGCAAAAAATGCTTGGACAAAGATGTCTACAGCAAAGATGCTTATGGTGAAAATATCTGGAGAAGATTAATATAGGTCCATAGATTGATACAAAAGTCCCACTTTGGTATAGGGTGCTGATAGTCAGGGAGGTGACTTGTGAAAGAAGGTAGGTAGGGGTTTATATAGGAACTCTATGCTTTCTGTTCAATTTTGCCATAAGCCTGAATAAAGTCTATTTAAAACATAGACTTTTTTGTTTTTACCAACGATTTAAACATGACTTCAGATTAGATATATGCCATGATATTCCATACAGCAACTTGGTTAAAAAAAAAAGTATATATATGTATATACACACATACACATATATACATAGACACTATATATGTGTATATGTAAATGAGTGAATATATGTGTATTCACACATAGATATACTTTATATATATATATGTGTATATATATATATATTTATCATAATACATTACAATTCCTTAGGGTGAAACTTTTATTTGTATAAGAGTATTATTTGGTAAATCATTTGAATATCAGCCCTGGGAACATAGGGCTGAGGTTATCCTCAAGTTATCACCCCCAAAGTTGAAAACCAGTACCTGAAATGCATGTCACCAGAGTAATTCTAACTCATTTGAGTGCTATTAGAATGTTTTAAAAGTTAATCAAGAGAACAAGATGGCAGAGGAGTAGGTGGACATGGAGTACATCTTTCTCCACAGATACATCAGGAATAGACCTTCAGACACAGAAGAGCTTGCAGAACACCAGCTGAGAGCCGACAGGAGTACCTGCACACTGGAAAAGAAGATACAGAACCACGCAAAACTCGGTAGCATGAAGGAACTAGGGGGAGAAACAGGAGTGTTAGTAGAACTGGACCTGCCCTCGGCAGGGGGGGAACTGTATTAGAATTCCTTTAGGGTGAAACTTGTATTTGTATAAGAGTATTATTTGGTAAATCATTTGAATATCAGCCCTGGGAACATAGGGCTGAGGTTATCCTCAAGTTATCACCCCCAAAGTTGAAAACCAGTACCTGAAATGCATGTCACCAGAGTAATTCTAACTCATTTGAGTGCTGTTAGAATGTTTTAAAAGTTAATCAAGAGAACAAGATGGCAGAGGAGTAGGTGGACATGGAGTACATCTTTCTCCACAGATACATCAGGAATAGACCTTCAGACACAGAAGAGCTTGCAGAACACCAGCTGAGAGCCGACAGGAGTACCTGCACACTGGAAAAGAAGATACAGAACCACGCAAAACTCGGTAGCATGAAGGAACTAGGGGGAGAAACAGGAGTGTTAGTAGAACTGGACCTGCCCTCGGCAGGGGGGGAACTGAAGCAGGGGTCTGATCCCCACATAGGGGCAACTGTCTGAGTCAGAGGAGAAAGAGTTAAGGCTGAGAGTTACACAGCTGATCTCTGGCAGCCTAAATGGAGTGAGAATCAGACAGTCCTTGCCGCAGCCATACATATCCCAGAGAGGAATGCTGGCCTCCTGGAAGATGCAGCAGCCGGGAGCTGGAATTAAGGGATTGTGGAGTGAACCTAGGGTGAGGGCTGCTGTTGACTGTTGAGAGTTGGATTGAGGGGATGTGCCGGAGGAGATCGTGGTGGGAAATGCCAGTGGAGGAAAGCCAGGCAGCCACGGAAGCAAGGCGATACTGCTGAGTCATGTGTAGGGGGTGGAGCCTTCACCATAGCTTCTCTCTCCCCACACCCCAGCATCAGCAGCTGAACGGTAGAGAGCTTGGCCCCAAAACGCCTGACATATGGATCTTCAGAGTAGGACCCCAGCTGGGGAGCCCCGCTATGTGCCTGACGTGCCGAACAACAGAGAAAGACCACAGGCAAGGGAGCCCTTTAAGTGCCTGAATGGGTGAAGACTGGCCAAAGAGGCCTTCTGATCACCAGCTATGAGACACTCAAAAAAACACTCTGATAGGGCCATAACTCCTGAGGCAGAGGCAGTCCATGTCCCTGAACGCTTGTTGCCCCCAGAGTACCAGCAAGCCAAGCAACTGCACCACGTTCACCTCAACTCTCACTGGTGGCAACACATTTTTTGCTGCAACAGGCAAAAATTTCTTGCATCTATGCACACAGGGCCACTTCGTTTGTATATGACTTTGTGACTCTGCAGACAGTGGACTGCCAGGCTTCTGTGTCAGTGACGGGGGTTCTTCAGGCAAGAATACTGGAGCGTACTGGACAATACTGGTTGTCATACCTTCTGAAAGTGAAAGTGAAGTCGCTCAGTCGTGTTCGACTCTTTGTGACCCCATGGACATAGCCTACCAGGCTTCTACGTCCATGGGATTCTCCAGGCAAGAATACTGGAGTGAGTTATCATTTCCTTTCCAGGGGATCTTCTCGACCCAGGGATGGAACCCAAGTCTCCCACATTGGAGGCAGATCCTTTAACCTCTGAGCCACCAGGGAAGTCATACCTTCTAGCGCACTATATTTCCTACTGCCCTAGCCACCAGTCCTCCTGAGTACCTGATGCTGCTAGAAACCCTGTGGCCCAAGCAGCTGCACCACCTCCACACCTGGCTCTCACAGAGGCAAACCCAGGTCCTCCAGGGCAACCTCAAGAGCAAACCCCAGTAGACAACCCACATGTAGAGATGGAAATAAAACAATTAAACCCAGGGCAGTGTACCTGAGAAAGAAGACCCAAACACTTCCCACCAGCTGTACAAGCTGCAGAATAAATCCACATGATCAACTAGGTAGACTCTTTGTCTATGGAATATATAAAAGGCCATTGAGAGCTTCAACAAAAGAAAACACACTAGTTCTGATAGCTGTGGATATTGGAGGCATGAACACACAGAAGTAGGACCAGATTAGAATCTGAGCTGCCACAATAGGTCCAGAGATCAGCACAGTCTGCAGGGCATCCTAGGGTGGTAAGGTGGACTGTGTCTCCCAGTGAGGGAAAGGACTCTGACAGCAGTGACTCAAGAAAAGCATTTATTATTCTTATTTTTTGACTTCTTCTGTGGATTCTTTTTTCTTTTTTCCCCCTGTGTTGTAGTTGTCAATTTTATTGGCACTAAGAAATCCAATTAAGCTTTTGAACTTTTTTGTTTTTCCTCAAAGTTTTCATAGTTATAAACTTCTGCCCCTACATTGGGCTTTTGCAATTCTATGTAGTTTTCCTTATTTTTTTTCTCCTTTTTTAATTTTAATTTTTTAAGCCTATTATTATTTTTTCTACATTTATTTTTTGTTTGCTTTCTCTACTGTTCTTTTCCCCTTGCAGTTAATCTTTAGCGTATATAAATCTTTATCTACCTGTATTTAACCTTTTGCCTATCCATTCTTTCTTTTCTTTCTCTCCTTTCCTCTCAGCATATTTTTTAGTTTTATTTTTATTGCTTTATCCCCCAATTTGCACTTTAGTTTGTTTTGTTCTGGTATATATAATTTTTGGTTTCCTTTGTTTGCTGGGTCAATTTATTATATATTATTTTTGTTGGGCTGTTTTGCTCTTACTTATGGGTGTATATGTATATGTGTATATTCAGTCACACTTTTTATTATTGTTATAAATCACTACCTCTGTGTTGGGCTTTTGCAGTTCTGTGGAGTTTTTTCTTGTTTTTTCTTCATTCTTTCTTCCATTATTTTTTCTTTTCTCAGTTTAATAATTTTGATTTTTAATTTTTTAAACCTATTATATTTTTTCAATATATATTTTTTGTTTCTCCTACTGTTCTTTTCCTCTTGCAATTAATCTTTAATGAATATAAATCTTCTTCATCTACCTCCAGTTAGCTTTGCATATCTATTCTTTCTTTAGTTTATTTCCTCCCCTCTCACCATATTTGTCAGTTTTGTTTTCATTGCTTTATTCCCTACTTGGCACTTTGCTTTAGTATATTTTTTCCAGTTTATGGTTTAGTTAGTTTTGATCTTAACTGGTAAATGTAATTTTATATTTCCTTTGTTCTCTGGGTCAATCTACTGTATTTTTGTTGGACTGTTTTCACTTTGCTCATGGGTGTATACATATATGTGTATATACCATTATTTTAAGTATTATTTGATTTTGTAACTGTCATTTATCTGTGGTTCATCTTTTGTTTCTTGTTTTTGTATATTTGTTTTAATCTAATTTAATGCCATAACAAACCACTTGTAGAATTTTTGTTCATGACCAAAAATCAAGTCCTGAGCCTTTGTAGTGGGAATACTGGCTCCAAGACCCAAGAATACCAGATAACTAACCCTACAGAGTGTCAAATAGTGAGAACTCACACAAAGGAAACCACT
>SJYC01092091.1:0-28869 GCA_006408675.1 Madoqua kirkii | reverse complement strand
GGCTGCAAGGTGCCCATGAAGGTATTTCTCTTGACATTTCTGGGGCCCTCGGGTGTGAGGTCTCTGGAGCTCAGGCTGCTCATGGGCACCATCCACGTGCACGAGCCCTACTGGGCCCTACTGGGCTCATGTCCTGTCCTATACTGCATTAACTTCATCTTTTAACTTCTTTGGAGAAAATATAATGGGTTATTGGGTGAAAAGTGAGTGAAAGACCCAGAGGTATAAAGATATAAGTGCTGTTTTGTGCTCTCTTGGAAAGTGAGGAATCACATAGTCTGTGGTTAGTATGTAGCCCTGTTTGAGGAAAAACCACCAACTCATTCACACTCTTCAGTTTACTGAGGTCTATGCAGTGTACTTGCTGAAAGGCTGCATCTGGCTTAGTCAGAAGCTGTTAGATGGACATCTTGTGAGAAGCCAAGAGAAGAGGCTTCACTTGAGTTGATTGGCTCTGGATAGTTTTAATATTTGTGGTCACAACTGTATTTTGCCTTTGTGAATAGGTAGTTGGCAGAGGTTTTTCATTCATTGGTGTGCTTGGGTCACTTGCTGATTGCCTAGCAGCCTGCAGCTGTGATTTGCTGTGGACTTGGGAGTGTAGGTGCTGTGAAAGAAAGCTAGAAGCTATCTCTGCTTGGCATTCTCTCTTGCTGGTGTTTTGAGACTGCCCATGTGGAATAGAGGCCAGCACAGTGCATGGACAGCCTGGGAGGGGCTGGGAAGCCACTCAAGGCCAGTCAGAATATGAACCTGAGCTGGGACTGCCAAGCTGTTCTCAGAGCTGTGCTGCTCAGTACAGTAGCCACTGGCCATATTTGACTACTAAAATGTTAGCTTAAACCAGAACTAGTAAATAAAATTACAGTTGACTCCCTTGCTTAACAGTATCCACATTTCAGGAGCTGAGTGCTTCCAGGCTGGGCAGTGTGGACACCGTAGCCTTCATTATCATATGGTGTGGCATTGGCAGGTGCTGGCTAGAGGCAGGGCATTATGAAGGAGGTGGCACCTGCACCTCTGTGCCATGAGGCTGTGGCAGCTCAGGGCCTCCTTGGCAGGTGCTGCTGGAAAATCTGGGACTCAAGGCTGCCTCCTTGTCCTAATCACCACTTTCTCTTTTCCCTTATATGGAATTTTATGCAACCTTGTGACAGGTTGCTTACGGTTTCCAGATTTATGACAAAATTTTTGACTTTTTTATGCTGAGAAAGCTTTAGACTTAACCAGGATTGAAATGTCAAGTACTTGGGGAGAGGGGGTGCTGGACTGATATCATTGTGATGGGGGTAGGGTGAGGAAAAAACTAAAAGAATTAAGTTATTACTAATTTAAATTCACAATTAAGTATGAGAACTTGAGTCTGGGAACAATCACAAGTAATAAGGAGCACAGTTTGATAGGTAAAGAAAGAAGATAGCTAGGTAATTGAATCCCAACAAGACCTCTGGGTGCTGGCAGTGAAGGTTCTGGACCCTTGAGCAGGCCTGGGCTGGGAGTGGATTCTGATATGAGTGTGACCACCATTGTGTTTAACTGGAATAACCTGGGCAGATGGATTGCTGGTAGTAGAGGGCAAGAACCCTGTTTGCCTCGGCTCCTCCTCCCCTGTGGGCTTCTACGTTTCGGAAGGCTGATGTGAAGTGCAGGGCTTCCTGGAGTGTGGGGCTGCCATAAAGAAGAGAAACTGAGTCGGGAGAGTGAATTCTGGGGACAAGCAGTGTGTTCATTTACACGGCAGTTCTCTTGGGTCTCTGGCTGCCTGTGGCCTCTGTACCCTCAGAGCCTTTTGAGAACACTTGGTTACGTGGAGCAAGATTTTAAGTTGTAATAAATATTTGGCATAGGAGTAAGGGTTTTCAGAGTTCTTTATTTGATTTAGTTTAGTATATGGGTGCAGCCATCAGCAAAATCCTTGATTCAATCAGTCTAATTGAACCATTTCCCTTCTAGATTGACTCTCTTACAGGCCTTGGAGTGGTTAAAGTGGAATGTGGATCCCAGTTTTCTGTCGCCCTTACCAAATCTGGTGCTGTTTACACTTGGTATGCAAGATTCTGTTTATTTAATTCCACCAAAACCAATGGTTATTAATTTGAAGTTACATTAACTGTCTTTCTGTAGACTGAAATGTAACTTCTGTGGCAGGCTGCAATTTCTGTCTTCCTGTAGGTGTTTGCACCAGAAGGGTGGGGCAGCATGGTGAACGAGATGGCATTGTACTCATAAGTTCCATGTTCTTGTGTGCAGGGGCAAAGGTGATTATCATAGGCTGGGTCATGGATCTGATGATCATGTTAGAAGACCTCGGCAAGTCCAAGGGCTGCAGGGGAAGAAAGTCATTGCTATTGCCACTGGCTCCCTGCACTGTGTATGCTGCTCTGAGGATGGTAGGTGGAGGCGATTTTGTAACTTGGAGGTGTGTGATCTGAGAGGTCAGGGATGAATGCACAGCTGTAAGGTGGTGGGGGGTGGGTATGGAGGGATTCATTACTGTATTCTGAAAAGATATCTGTGGTGTTGGCCCTGGTGTTAATACCTGTGAATATTTTGTGTTTCGTGGCAGAAAAGAGTTAGCAGAGCAGGGCTGCTATGGCTGTTTTTATTTATTTTTTCTTAACTGCAGTATAACTGCTTTACAATGTATTAGTTTCTGCTGTATGATGAAGTAAATCAGCTATATATATATATGTATGTATGTATATCACTCAGTCGCTCAGTTGTTCTGACTCTTTGTGACCCCATGGACTGCAGCACGCCAGGCCTCCCTGTCCATCACCAACTCCCATGTTTACTCAAACTCATGTCCATTGAGTCTGTGATGCCATCCAACCATCTCATCCTCTGTTGTCCCCTTCTCCTCCCACCTTCAATCTTTCCCAGCATCAGGGTCTTTTCAAATGAGTCAGTTCTTTGGCATCAGGTGGCCAAATATCCCCTCCCTCTTGAGCCTCCTTGCCTCCCAACCCCCATCCTATTCATCTGGTCATCACAAAGTACCAAGCTAAGCTCCCCGTGCCATGCGGCATTTTCCCACTAGCCATCTGTTTTACACATAGTAGCACATATATGTCAATCCTCTTCTCCCAATTCATCCCATTCTCCCCACGTTGATGGCTATTTTTAGAAAGACCTGCTTGTGAGGTTGGCCTTCAGCTGGCTTCTGGGAACCTGGATTTCAGGCTAACCCACTAGCCCTAATTGAAAGAGGCCTTGTTAGAATGTTTGAAAAGAGTGTGGTCTCTGTTGAAACCTGCTTCCTTCTATGGGGGAATCTGGAACTTGGGTACATGCTGAACAGAGATGCCTGCATGATCTTCCCCAGTCTAAGTCCTTGGCACTGAGTTTCTAATGAGCTTCCCTGGTGGACAGCACATCACACGTGGCCACAGCTTGTTACTCAGGGATCTAAATATGTCTGTGTGACAGCCCCTGCAGGGGCACTGTTGGGAGCTCGCTCCTGGTTTTCTCTGCACTTCATCCATGTGATGTTTGCTGATTTTGCTTTGTGTCACAGTAATGAACTGTGGCTCTGAGTATGATATGCTGAGTTCTTGACCACTTTATTTACTTATTCTCATCAGATATTTAAAATTTTTTTTTGTTTTCATGTTGTTGGACTCATGGTTTCCTAATTTATTTAATGAGTTATATATATGTAAGCTTGTTTCATGCAAGGGGATGGGCACAATAAAGGACAGATAGGATAAGGACTTAACAGAAGCAGAAGAGATTAAGAAGAGGTGGCAAGAATACACAGAAGAACTATACAAGAAAGGTCTTAAATGACCCAGATAACCACAGTTGTTTGTGGTCACTTACCTAGAGCCAGACATCCTGGCGTGTGACGTCAGGTGGGTCTTAGGAAGCATTACTACAATCAAAGCTAGTGGAGGCGATGGAATTCCAGCTGAGCTATTTTAAATCCTAAAAGATGATGCTGTTAAAGTGCTGCACTCAATACGTCAGCACATCTGGAAAACTCAGCAGTGACCACAGGACTGGAAAAAGTCAGTTTTCATTCCAGTTCCAAAGAAAGGCAATGCCAAAAATTGTTCAGACTACCATACAGTGGTGCTCATTTCCCATACTAGCAGAGTTATGCTCAGATTCCTTCAAGCTAGGCTTTAGCAGTACATGAACTAAGAACTTCCAAATATACAAGCTGGATTTAGAAAAGGCAGGGGAACCAGATATCAAACTGCCGACATCCATTGGATCGTAGAGAAAACAAGGGAATTCTAGAAAAACATCTACTTCTGCTTCATTGACTATGCTAAAGCCTTTGACTGTGTGGATCACAACAAATTGTGGAGAATTCTTAAAAAGATGGGAGTACCACACCTTATCTGCCTCCTAAGTAACCTGTGTGTGGGTCAAGAAGCAGCAGTTAGGACCAGACATGGAACAACTGACTGGTTCCAAGTTGGGAAAGGAGTACGACAAGACTGTATCTTGTCACATTGCTATTTAACTTCTATGCAGAGTATATTATGCAAAATGCCAGCCTGGATAAATCACAGGCTGGAGTCAAGATTACTGGGAGAAATATCAACCTCAGATTTGCATAGAATACCACTCCAATAATACCACTTCCCTGGTGGCTCAGAGGTTAAAGTGTCTGCCTCCAATGTGGGAGACGTGGGTTCGATCCCTGGGTTGGGAAGATCCCCTGGAGAAGGAAATGGCAATCCACTCCAGTATTCTTGCCTGGAGAATCCCGTGGAAGGAGAAGCCTAGTAGGTTATAGTCCACAGGGTCACAAAGAGTTGGACACGACTGAGCGACTTCACCTTCACCACCACCACTCCAATGGCAGAAAGTGAAGAACTAAAGAGCCTCTTAATGAAAGTGAAAGAGGAGAGTGAACAAGCTGGCTTAAAACTCAACATTCAAAAAAAGAAGATCATGGCATCTGGTCCCATCGCTTCATGGCAAATAGATGGGGGAAACAATGGAAACAGTGATAGATTTTATTTTCTTAGGCTCCCAGTCACTGTGGATGGTGACTTCAACAGTGAAATTAAAAGACGCTTGCTTCTTGGAAGGAAGCTATGATAAACCTAGACAGTGTATATAAAAAGCAGAGCCATCACTTTGCCAACAAAGGTCTGTACAGTTAAAGCTATGGTTTCCAGCAGTCATGTATGGATGTGAGAGTTGGACCATAAAGAAAGCTGAGCACCGAAGAATTGATCCTTTCAGACTGTGGTGCTGGAGAAGACTCTTGAGAGTCCTTTGAACTTCAAGGAGATCACACCAGTCAATGCTAAAGGAAATCAACCTTATGAATATTCATTTGAAGTACTGATGATAAAGTTGAAGCTCCAGTGCTTTGGTCACCTGATATGAAGAGCTGACTCACTGAAAAAGACTGATGCTGCAAAGGGAGAAGGGTGTGGCAGAGGATGAGAGGGTTAGATAATGTCACTGACTCAATGGACTCATGAGTTTGAGCAACTCCAGGAGATAGTGGAGGACAGAGGAGCCTGGCACGCTGCACTCGATGGGGATGCAGACAGTCGGACACAACTTAGTCACTGAACAACAAAAAAAATGTAAGCTATTGCTGTTAGTTACCTTGATGCTCAAATCATGCCCTATTTCATCTCCTGGAATATCCCCATGTTATTCCTAGAGTACTTCTGTGCTTTCTGGCACAATAAGACATTCTATCCTTATCCTTAGTCTTTATGTCTCAAACCTAGAATTTGATGTTTTCCCAAGGAGTCCTGGTGCCTTTGGAGGAAAATGGCATTTAAAAGACAAGATCTGGTCTATAGGTGCTCATTGCTAAAGTGCTATCACTGCTGTCAGACCTTCTTAGAGGACAGAGCTAGGGAATATATGTGTAAATAATATACAAAATTACATCTGTGTTTGTTTCTGTATGTATGTATGTACAGTGAACACAATGTGTTCACACCAGTACCCCAAGCTCTAGTTCTAAACCACCGATTCATTCTAGTTTTCTGTCTCCCCATCCTTGTAGCTCCTTTCTCTTTTGTGAGAATCTGGTCCTCTAATGTAGCAACTTACTCTTACTGTAGTGGCTAGTGTCCCATCATTGCCTTTGACTTCTCCCCCATGTGGATCTTTACCTCATTCGGGTTGTGACTACCTTGCCCACTCAGGATTGTGCCCTCTCATGGGTATACAGCTCCTTGCTTTGGCCTACCTCTCCTACTGGGCTTACCCTCTTTGTGGAAGCCCTTGTCCCTGTGCATTCTGAGTCTGTGCACCCGGCTGTGCCTCTGCAGAGAGGCTCTCTTCCTCTTGCTTGCACTCTGACATCTACCCAGTGGCTTTCAGACTGAGCTATCCAGAACAGGAAGGGGAAGGACAGAGTACCCCACCCTTCTTCATTGCACAAGCCTTGTATTTTGTAGCATGGTGCTTATGGCTGCATGGCATCCTGAGGAGTCTTTGTGAATCTGGCAAGGCTTTAGTTCTGTGACATCTCTACAGAACTAAATTCACTTCTGTTCTAACCACCATCATAACCATACATGATTGGAGTCTAGCATGGTATGCTGATAAGCGTGATTCTCATCAGTGTTTGATTCTTGTGTTTAGGATAAGAATAACCATTAGAAGCGCACATGTTCCTTTAAGACATGGTTTTTGTTTGGTTAAAAACTGACTTTTTGTTCCTTTAACATAGAAAATCAATTTGGATTGTTTTGACCATCTGTTTTGATGTTACTTGTTTGGATTAAGAGCTGCTTCCAGGTACATGCTTAGTGAACAGACACAGTTGGAAAAGGAGTTTTAGCCAGCAGAGGCTGTCAAGAGTCCTGGGAATCCTGCTGCCTTTTAAGTATTGTGATTCAAGACATTTAGGTCACCAGAAGTATAACATTTGCACAGATGACCGCCAGCAGTCAGTTGGAGGGTGGTAAGGGCTGTAGTATATGTGGGAAGATAGTGGTTGTGCATTTAATCGTTCTTGTCTGCAAGTCCTTGTTCTCAATCTGCTGCTTTAGGTGAAGTTTATACGTGGGGTGACAATGATGAGGGACAGTTGGGAGACGAACAACAAATGCCATCCAGAGGCCTCGGCTGGTAGCTGCTCTTCAGGGTAAGAAGGTCAACCGTGTGGCCTGTGGCTCAGCACACACTCTCGCCTGGTCAACCAGCAAGCCTGCCAGCGCTGGGAAGCTCCCTGTACAGGTCAGTTGGTTCAGCCAATTGGGCTAGCAGGCATGTAAGTCATGACAAAGTTATGATCTATGTACTAAGTTATGAGTGTACAAGCATGCACACACTTCCTTTCCCCTGATTCATAATGATAAAAACAGTATTTTAAGAACCTTAATTACCAGGTTCAATCCCTTAGTAGGAAATGGCTACCTACTCCAGTATTCTTGCCTGGAACACTCCATGAACAGAGGAGCTTGGCAGGCACAGTTCCTGTGGTCTTAAAGAGTTGTACACAACTGAGCACTCATACATATAAGAACCTTAATTATGCACACTTGTCAACATTCTGTGTATATCAGTGTGTCACCTTTATTAAAAATTTTATAAACTATTCTGGTAATATAAATTGTATGTTTTCTGTAGTAAATATAATTCTATAAGCTAATTTTTTTTTAGCATTCTCCTTGGTTTACATTTCTTGGCTCAGGCAAAATGGCCAGAATATTATTTTTAAAATGGCAAGATTTTTCAAACCAAACTCAGAAGTCATAGTGCTTTTTTGTTTTCAAGAACAGTATTTTCAACCCATCTACTCTGCTGTGGCTTAACTGTGCATTTGACACCTAAATTGACATAAGAAGTTTCCATGTTTCAGGTTCCTATGGAGTACAATCATTTACAGGAAATCCCTATCATAGCACTGAGGAACCGGCTGCTGCTACTACATCACATCTCAGAGCTCTTTTGCCCCTGCATCCCCATGTTTGACCTTGAGGGCTCTCTCGATGAAACCGGACTTGGGCCGTCTGTGGGGTTTGATACTCTTCGAGGAATTCTGATATCCCAGGGAAAGGTACTGCTCTGGTAACAATTTTTACTGTAGGTGATATTGTTATCCTCAGTAAGTTTTAATCAACAAAATTTCTAATCCAGAAATATACTGAAAACAGCTCATTTAGCAAATGTTCACAGAGCACCTACTATGTACCAGACTCTGTCCTGGGTTCTTAGAGTGCATTGATGACAGACAGACACAAATCCCTTCTTTTTTGGAGGTTATATTAAAAATGGTTAGACGCTATGATTTCCCCTTGTAATCTCCTTCCCACTACCCCACCCCTCAGGAGGGGGTTGGCAAAACTAAGCTTCCATTCTTACAGTGCTCTCTGCTATCCTGGACTTGAGGCTTAATGGCAAATTCCTACTGGCAGCAGGAAGGAAAAAAAATGAGATAATTTCTTCTCCAGGTATGTCTAGCACAGGACCGGAAGTTATAGATTGCTTAGATAAAAGTATTATACTAGGCTATGCAAAAATTCCTGGTTGAAAGTAATTTATCAGACTCTGGAAAGAATCAGGAATGAGGGCTTCTGAAAGGTGTCAGACAGATTTTGACCCACTGACATTTGTAATAATTTGAGCTGTCTAGAACTGAGATATCTGAAGTCATCAAGTTTCTGGCAAGCATCTTGGCAGGACAGCCTAGAAGAGGCTCAGTTACTGTATGCTGGCGGGTGTTTATACAGGGAAAAAAGCATAGAGGTTAGGTTAAGGAGTCCTTGCCCCGGGGGTTCTGATTCTGTGACGTATAGGGTTTTTAATCCAAGGTCATGGCCTGTTTTTAATGATAATAAAATTTAGATGTTTTGGAGTACTGTCCAAACATTATTTTTTAGGATTAGCTTTATTTCCTAAAATTCCTAGCCAAAAAATACTAGTGCACATATTTTATTTTTATGTGTGGCTTAGAGACATGTCAGAGAAGGCAATGGCACCCTACTCCAGTTTTCTTGCCTGGAAAATCCCATGGACGGAGGAGCCTGGTAGGCTGTAGTCCATGGGCTCGCAAAGAGTTGGACACGACTGAGCGACTTCACATTCACTTTTCACTTTTATGCATTGGAGAAGGAAATGGCAACCCACTCCAGTGTTCTTGCCTGGAGAATCCCAGGGGCCGGGGAGCCTGGTGGGCTGCCATCTATGGGGTCGCACAGAGTCGGACACAACTGAAGTGACTTAGCAGCAGCAGCAGCAGAGACATGTAGGCAATGATGGGGATTGTGGTAATGGAAAAAGTTCTCTGATAATGGGGAGCAGGAAAAAATTGTGGACAGGTAAAATCAAATTTGAATCTTTACTTCAACCCTTTTTCAGTAATAAAAATGGCAAATTGATTCCTTTCATCATTACTTCAATCCCTCAGAGTGGAGGTGATAATGCACAATAAAAGGGAGAAAGCCTCTCCTTGTGGGGAGAGCAGAGAGGCAGCATCTCACACAGTGTGCAAGTCTCCTGCAACTGAGTGGGGGGTGGGGGCCTCAGGGAGACCGAAAGGGTCCCTCAGCAACAGAAGATCAGCCTGTTTTTGGTCCTAGTTAGAAAGGACTGCTTCTGCTGAGATTTTTGGAGAGTAGGTTTTGTTGGTGACTGTGGAGTCAGCAGAGCCCAGAAGAGTGCATCTTGGGAGGGTGGGACTAGGGGGGCTGCTTTGTGGGGAAGGGAACTCTTGCCTGGAGCAGGGGGAGAGCAGAGGTCAGGAAGAGTGAGGACAAAAGTAGTGGTCAGTGTGCAGGATTGTGTGGGGAGGGGCTTACTCTGCAGTCTCCTGTGTGGTGTGGGGTTTGTGTCTGAGGCCCCCTCTGTGCAAATGGGAGCATCTCTGCCCTTGCCTCCTCCATAGGTGGGAGTGCTGGGGTTCTGACTTAAGAGCAATATGCCCTGCCCTCTACTCTCTTAGCCACCTTTTCTCCAGAAAAGAACACAGGGGTCCACTTGTGGGGCCCGTGTCTACCAGTGGCCCTGTCTCCTTTGAGGGTCTCTGGGGTCTGGTCTCGTCCTCAGGCATGTGCACACCATTGCAGGGCCTCCCCGTGTGCTGGGGCCCACACAGGCATGCTTCCCCTGGGTGAAGCTGGGACCTGTTCCCCTTCCTTGTCGTCACCCTGGGTTTCTTCCAGATTTCTTTCAGTGCAGGGTGCCAGTGTCTCCCCATCCCCACCCCGGCCCTGGCCCGCTCCCCTAGGCTCCCTGACTGCTGCTGCTTTGTGTTGGTTGTCTCTTTCAGAACAGCAATGCTGAGGTGTAGTTGGTGCCCCAGTCCTGCCAGTGCTGGACTTGCAGTTTGGCTGGGAAACCTCAGGTTTCTCATTAGCCCTGAGCCTAGCCTGAGACCTGAGTTAGAGCAGCTGCTCCTCAGGCTTTGGCCCTCTCCCCTCCGTGTCCAGGGCATGTTGGGTGCCTCCTGCCCCCAGATGGCAGGCAGGGAGCAGTGCCAAGCAGGGACTTGTGTACTGATGCCAGGCTAATCCCTTGGGCCACCTCAGACCTGAAAAAGGGAGTTTCATGATGTGAAATATCTACGGGTAATACTTTCTGTATAGCATTCTAAATTTTGTTTTGGTGTGTTTTAGGAAGCGGCCTTCCGAAAAGTAGTACAAGCCACTATGGTGCGAGATCGCCAGCATGGCCCTGTGGTGGAGTTGAACCGCATCCAGGTAACAAAATGGAGATGTTCTCACAGATGTGATGATTTCGTGGTTGTGAGTTGCATCCCTGCAGCCTGGGACAAGTGCTCATAGCAGACTCCTCTTGTGCCCTTGGTTAGAGAGCAAGGTGCCATGTGTGTGGGATGCCCTGTGGTGCTGAGACTGCCAGGTGTCCATGTAAATGGTTTTCTTTATAACACCAAGAAGAAAAGCTTCTTTCAGATAACCTGGGAGCACAAATCCAGATAAGCAAAAAGGGAAAAGTAAAAATGACACATATTTCCACCACATGTTGACAACTGCTGCTAATGTTTAGGGGGTATGTTAAGACCTGAACTAGACTTTGGTAACTTCTCTCTGTTCCCCTTAATGCATTGTAAGCACCCAGATCTCTGTCCCGTGCCGTGAGGCTGTGCGATTGTTTCTGCTAACCAGCGGCACATGCTGATTTCTCTGCTGTGGCCTGGAAAGTTGGGCCTGTCTTTCTGGGATACAGCAGGGCCAGCTAGTGTGGCTCTAGCTATGTGTGTGTCTTCAGTCACCCACTTGGGTTAGGTTCTGATATGCAGAGCAGGTTTCCTGTTCACACCAGCCTCACACCCTCCCCAGTTCTGATGGCTTACTTTGCCAGTTTAATAGGCCAGAATCACTAAGACTAAGACTTTGCATCACAGAAGAAATGAAAAGGAGACTGTCTCTGGATTTATGCTGCTGCCGAATGTATATAAGCTTCACGTTAAAAGAATCAAAACAAAGGCACTAATGATGACATTGTGTGTGCTTGACATTTACCATGCAGATGAAACTGGTCCCACCTCTGGAGCAAAAGCGAGCCATGAAGAACAAGTGCTTTGTTCC
This sequence comes from Madoqua kirkii, assembly GCA_006408675.1. Taxonomy (NCBI): domain Eukaryota; kingdom Metazoa; phylum Chordata; class Mammalia; order Artiodactyla; family Bovidae; genus Madoqua; species Madoqua kirkii. The sequence goes on along the minus strand of SJYC01092091.1, from coordinate 17,383 downwards.
TGAACCTTTTTGTTAGCACATGATTTTTACCCTGATGTTGGTTATATGACTAGAAATTCTTCCAGAGTTGTTCTTGGGGGCATTTTAAATTAAGACAACAACTCTTGTCCTTTGTTGGAGAACACATGTGACTATGCTGATGGAAGTGATTAATTCACTGACGTCATAATGTTTAATGTGAAGCTGGAGGTCAGTCAGCCCATTCTACAAACAAATGGACTGGTTAATTAGACTAGTGAGAAGGCTTTTATTTCCCCCCTGGAGAATTATTTTGGTTTTCTCTACATTATTAGGTTTTAAATACTTAAGTTCGTAAGTGCAGAAGGCTGATGGCTACAGATTGTTTAATTCAGACAGTTGGGTGTTCTTGGGTCTCAGGCTTGCCTCGGCTGTGCACGGGCACAATGTTGGGGTGAGTGGCCCAATGTGGGTGTCCAGGCCCAGGGGCCCTGGTCATCTGGGAACCTGGATAACCTGGAATCTGCACTAGGCACATTTTTCAGTCATTGTGTGCTTGATGCCTCTTTCTTTCTCATCTTTATATCCCTAGTACCTTGAGTTATGAGTCTGTTGGGTGCATGTCTGAACAGACATGACTAGATAAGGATAGATAAGAGGGCAAACAGATTTATATTACACAATTTTTGAAAGACGTATAAGTAACCTTCAGTACAGGGCTCGTTGATGTTGAAGCAGCCAATCCAGCTACCCAGAGACCCTCAGGCACCAGAGCCAGATTCTCTTCAACTCAGAGCTTCATACCCACTCTTAAAATTAGGAAGAACTTCCACAAGGATGGAGATAAAATAGAGCAGAGTGGTGGAGGGAACAGTCTGTGAGTCCCTGTTGAACGCAGACACCAGTAATCACCCAGAAGGTGGTATAGGTGGCCTCTTCCATGTACTCTCCCAGGGCTACAACTTTTGTGGGGATGCCTGTGGAGAGATTTTCTTACTTTATATTGAAAGTGCCCTAGAGACAGTAAAAGTAGGCTGTGTTCTGTGTTCTTGGAGGGTATTTCTGTTTGATTTTGATTTAGTTTTGTAATAGGGTCTAAAAATCAGTGTATGTTAAAAATTTTTATTATTGGTAATGCAGTTATGGAAATGAGCACATTTCCGAAAATTTAAAGAGAATTAAAACTACCTATATTCCTGCTGTTCAGAGATACCAGGTAACACAACCCTGTCCTTGCAGTGTCCTGGCTGTATTCATAGAGCTATGCTCCTTCATAGCAGCTGAGAGCATCAGGCTGTGTTAACTGGTACTGTAAATGGGGGTATGTGATCTTCCAAGTGGGAAGCAAGTCTGTGTCTTTTTTAACCCTCACAGAGGAACACATCTTCTTCCTTTCTGTAGCTCACTTTTCCCCCAGGTATTATGTGCCTTAAAGAGCTACTGAGGCTAAATGAAATGACATATGAGAACATGCAGCTAAATGTGTGGCACGTAGGAAAACTCACTCCATAGGAAACTATTATTATTATTGTCATTGTTCTTTTAGTCTTAAGATTGATAATTTCTGCAGTAAGGAAAACTAGTTGTTAAACTTAGCTGAGAACTCGCAAAGAAGTTAAGGATGATGAGAGTTTAGCCAGAGGAGTCAGTGTAAAAGTACATTCTTAGAATCATTTTTCCTTAACTTCTCATTTTGCCATCACTTCAGACTGAGCTTCCTGGGTGATTCTGAAGCACAGCCTGAGTAGCTGAGTGAGGGCTTGAGGCCACTGTTCTGATCTGTTGAGGCATCTTATTAGGTTGGTGCAAAAATAATTGCAGTTTCAGACCCTGAATTTTAAATCATTATAACTAGACTCAAACACATCTTTATTAATCAGAATAGGGACCATTACTATCAACACATTTTTGCCAATGAGAAATAAGTTTGTTTATTCCTGTAGCGTAAAAATCCATGCCTCAGGATTTCACAAACTCTTGGAAAGCATTTTCTGCCTTCTGCTGGTTGTGGAAGTGTTTTCCCTTCCCTCAAAGTTGGTGAAATGCCTGAAGAAGTGGCATCATTTGGTGAGAGGTCAGATGAATATGGCAGATGAGGCAGAACTTGATAGCCCAATTTGTTCAATTTTTGAAGCATTGGTTGTGCAGTATACGGTTGCATGTTGTTACGGAGAATTGGGCCCATTCAGTTGACCAATGCGGGCTGCATGTGTTGCAGTTTTCAGTGCATCTCATTGATTTGCTGAGCATAGTTCTCAGATGTAATGGTTTCTCCAGGAATCAGAAAGTGGTAGTGGATCAGACCAATAGCAGACCACCAAACAGTGACCATGACCCTGTTTTTTTGGTGCAAGTTTGGCTTTGGGAAGTGCTTTGGAGCTGCTTCTTGGTCTAACTGCTGAACTGGTCATTACTGGTTGTTATATAATCCACTTTTCATCTCACATCACAATCCAATTGAGAAATAGTTTGTTGTTGCACAGAGTAAGAGAAGATGACACTTCAAAATGATGAATTTTTTGATTTTCAGTCAGCTCATGAGGCACCCACCCAACTCAGTATTTTCACCTTTCCAATTTGCTTCAAATGCCAAATGACTGTAGAATGGTTGATGTTGAGTTCTTGGGCAGCTTTTTGCGTGGTTATGAGAGGATCAGCTTTGGTGATTGCTCTCAGTCGGTCGCTGTCAACTTCCCATGGCCAGCCCCTATGCTCCTCATCTTCAAGGTTCGTCTCCTTTGCAGAACTTTTTGAACAACCACTGTAATGTATATTCATTAGCAGTTCCTGGGCCAAATGCATTGTTAATGTTGTGCATTGTTTCTGCTGCTTTACAACCCATTTTGAACTTGGAATAAGAAAATCACTTGAAGTTGCTTTTGGTCTAACATCATTTCCATCAGTTCAGTTCAGTTCAGTTCAGTCCCTCAGTCATATCTGACTCTTTGCGACCCCATGAACTGCACGCAGCACGCCAGGCCTCCCTGTCCATCACCAACTCCTGGAGTCTACCCAAACCCATGTCCATCGAGTTGATGATGCCATCCAACCATCTCATCCTCTGTCGTCCCCTTCTCCTCCTGCCCCCAATCCCTCCCAGCATCAGGGTATTTTCCAGTGAGTCAGCTCTTCGCATCAGGTGGCCAAAATATTAGAGTTTCAGTTTCCACATCAGTCCTTCCGGTGAACACCCAGGACTGATCTCCTTTAGGATGGACTGGTTGGATCTCCTTGCGGTCCAAGGGACTCTCAAGAGTCTTCTCCAACACCACAGTTCAAAAGCATCAATTCTTTGGCTCTCAGCTTTCTTTAGAGTCCAACTCTCACATCCATCCATACATGACCACTGGAAAAACTGTAGCCTTGACCAGATAGACCTTTGTTGGCAAAGTAGTATCTCTGCTTTTCAATATGCTGTCTAGATTGGTCATAACTTTCCTTCCAAGGAGTAAGCATCTTTTAATTTCATGACTGCAATCACCATCTGCAGTGATTTTGGAGCCCCCCGAAATAAAGTCTGACACTGTTTCCACTGTTTCCCCATCTATCTGCCATGAAATGATGGGACCAGATGCTAGTTCTCCTTTAGGATGGACTGGTTGGATCTCCTTGCGGTCCAAGGGACTCTCAAGAGTCTTCTCCAACACCACAGTTCAAAAGCATCAATTCTTTGGCTCTCAGCTTTCTTTAGAGTCCAACTCTCACATCCATCCATACATGACCACTGGAAAAACTGTAGCCTTGACCAGATAGACCTTTGTTGGCAAAGTAGTATCTCTGCTTTTCAATATGCTGTCTAGATTGGTCATAACTTTCCTTCCAAGGAGTAAGCATCTTTTAATTTCATGACTGCAATCACCATCTGCAGTGATTTTGGAGCCCCCCGAAATAAAGTCTGACACTGTTTCCACTGTTTCCCCATCTATCTGCCATGAAATGATGGGACCAGATGCTAGGATCTTCATTTTCTGAACATTGAGCTTTAAGCCAACTTTTTCACTTTCTTTCAGTTTCATCAAGAGGCTTTTTAGTTCTTCTTCACTTTCTACCATAAAGGTGGTGTCATCTGCATATCTGAGGTTATTGATACTTCTCCCAGTAATCTTGATTCTAGCTTCTGCTTCCTCCAGCCCAGCATTTCTCATGATGTACTCTAGTTTAAAATAAATATAAAATAAGCAGCAAGTAATAAGTCACTAGCAAAAAACATAAAGCAAAATGCATATTAAACTGATGTATAACTGCATTTATTTAAGAATGTATTCCAGTGTCAAATGGCAGATCTCCACAGTGCAAAACCATAGCTACTTTTACATCAATCTGGATAGCTTATGATGAGAAACACAGGTGGGATAAGTGATCATACTTGGAGACACAGTGACCCCAAGAGTTGAGTAGAATCTGTGCAGGTGAGGAAAGGAGGGAAGGAAGGTTCTGTTCTGGCCACGCTGGTGCATCCAGGTTTGGTCTCAGAGCCACTTGATGTGCCCCTCCCAGGGCTGATGGTCTGCTTAGAGGCTGCTTTCAGGCATCCTGCCTCTTCTTCATGGAGATGCTGGGTGAGGTTAAATAAAGTGTGAGGATAAACCAGGTTGCAGCTACTGCCTACTTGAGCTGCTTGCAGCTTTCCCTGTGGTCTATGCTCTCTCAGTAGTCACCACCCGTCCTGATGTGCTGTGTGTGGTGGTGAGTGGGCCCTGGCCTGGCTGACACAGCTGTCTAGTAGGCACCCTGTGTCAAGGGCGGGAGAGAGAGAGGAACTCAAAGCTGGTCTTTGGGGTCCTCAGCAGGTGTGGGTGAGGAGACGAGGACAGGAGTTAGTCTTGGGAGGTCCAGCTGCCCTTCATGTTTGCACAGGCATGCTCAGGTGGTTGTACTTGAGTTTGCTGTGTGCTCACAGTGGCCCGAGGTTGTAGGGGTGACACCAGGCATCTGAGTGCTGTTCGTTGTCTGTAGAGGGACCCACCCTCACCCCCACTGTGACGAGGACAGGGCAGCCGAGGGTAGCAGGAGGGGTGATCAGCTGCAGAGCACTGCTTTAGATGCAGGGGTTCCAGGGCTGGTCAACTTGTGAAGATGGCACCCATGTGCTTTCTGCTGCGGACTTTGTTATGTATTTTCCTTCTTTTTGTCTCTAGGTCAAGCGTTCAAGAAGTAAAGGAGGCCTCGCGGGCCCTGATGGGACCAAGTCTGTCTTTGGGCAGATGTGCGCTAAGATGAGCTCTTTCAGTCCTGATAGCCTCCTCCTCCCACACCGCGTCTGGAAGGTCAAGTTTGTGGGTGAGAGCTCGCGTGTGTGGAGGGGTGTTGGTGTGAGAGGAGAACTGGGAGACCCCCCCAGCTGCTCCCCAGGGGGCTCTGATGCAGTCAGTGACTGTGAGCTACTGACCCTCCTTTTCCTTAGGTGAATCTGTGGATGACTGTGGTGGTGGCTACAGTGAGTCCATACTGAGATCTGTGAGGAGCTGCAGAATGGACTCACCCCGCTTCTGATTGTAACACCCAATGGGAGGGATGAGTCGGGGGCCAACCGGGACTGCTACCTGTTCAGCCCAGCTGCCAGGGCGCCTGTGCACACCAACATGTTCCGGTTCTTGGGTAGGCCTCTCGTGTGGATGCAGTGCTGCGGGCTTGCAGCTCCATGTGCTCTGCTTAGTGTAATGGCTGCTCTGTCTTGGGACTGGTGGTGGCTGTTGTAAATACCTGCTTTAGCTTCCTCAGTATGTAGCTGCAGGGACATGCAGAGCTGGACCATTAGTAGCTGTGTGCTAAGGACCAGATGGTGCTTTTGTTGTTCGGAGGATCTGAGATACGGTGTTTCTGCATCTTAAACATATCCAAAACTTGGGATCATATCTTAGAGAGTCTACATTTGGCCAGGCCCTCCCTCCTGATGAGGGTTTGCATTCATCACTCATGGCACTGCCTCCAACTTCCTTGAGAAGCTTCAGCTGTCTGCTTTGCCATATAAGGAACAAGGATTAGCCACTGTGGCTACAACTGTTGGTGGAAAGAGCAGAAGAGTTATAGACTTAGTCCAGAGGAACAGAAGCAAGTAATGAATTTTAGTGTGTGGTATAAGGCTGCAAGGACAGACCTAAGTCTCTGTGAATCAGGGCAGCATTGGTTTGGAAGGCACTGAGGCCCCAGTGCCAAGCTCTTCTCCACTGTGTGCTTGAGTGGACTGGGAACTTTGTCATCAGCACCAAGTATATCCTGTCTTCTGTGCTTTGAATGAGCAGGTGTGTTACTGGGTATTGCCATTCGGACTGGAAGTCCCCTGAGTCTGAACCTTGCTGAGCCTGTCTGGAAGCAGCTGGCTGGGATGAACCTCACCATTGCAGACCTCAGCGAGGTAACCTCCAGGAGGGAGAGGACAGAAAAATGGGACTCACTGTGTGTCCAGTACAAAGCATGGTGGAGGTCACCTGTGGTCTGGTTAAGAGGCACCTGCCCTGAGGTCCCAACATCTCATAATGATCAATCTGCTAGCCATCTGGTACCAGAGTGGCAGTGTGGACACAGGCCAAACTGTTTCTAAAACTTGATACCTGCTTTGTGGGCTTTGCCACTTGTACAGTCTTGTCAGATGAGAAAAGTTTTCTGTCTTTCCTATGGCACAGCTGAGCACGTGGGCAGGCAGCTGGGGCCCAGTTTAGGCTCCTGAGGCCTCTCCAGGGTGTGGTTCCCTTGGTGCAGGTGGGACTCACCTCTGACCAACACAGTCACTGTCAGCAAGTGATTTTAAGGACTTCCCTTGTTGCAAACTCTTTCTTTAGCTCCATGGGTGAAAACATTTCCCTGCTGCTCCTCCTTTATTTCATGGCACATGCAATGCACTTGGAGCCTTGCCACAGGCTCCAGGTAGATTGAGACCTGGCATGACCATGTATGGGATGTGAACGGGGGCCTGGGCAGAGGAATAACCCTGGCTCAGTAGGTGAACTCCTTTCTTCCCTTGAAAGGTTGACAAAGATTTTATCCCTGGACTCATGTACATCCGTGATAACGAAGCCACCTCAGAGGAATTTGAGGCCATGAGCCTGCCCTTCACAGTGCCTAGTGCCAGCGGCCAGGACATCCAGCTGAGCTCCAAGTACACACACATCACTCTGGACAACCGTGCAGAGTATGTCCGGCTCGCGATAAACTACAGGTGTGTGACTGTCTGCCTTCCAGAGTTTCAACTCAATAAATAGCAAAAGTAGCAGAAAATGGTTTGCTTGGGTGGCAGCTTTTTTCCCATAAGTAAAATTCAGTGGACTTGGCTCCAGCAATTGCTGCCTACAATCATCAAAGCTTCCTCTGTGGTTAGGGTCAGAGTACTTACTGTTCTCACCTGAGATTCCTGCCTCTGGCTAAAACACCGAGGTTAGGAGTCCCTTGTTGGACTCTGCCAGCAGAGGTCACAGGGCCTCTGTGTGCCACCCTTCCCAGGGCAGGGCTGTGTTTGGATGGTCTCCACCCCTCACGGGGCCCTTGCACTATCACTAGTTGTGTTTGCTGCATTGCGGACTGGCAGCACCATCCATGACTTCTGCCCACTGTCCCCTTATTGTGGTCTTTGGAAGCCTTTTGCTCCAGAATCACCTGACTGGGTGTTGGGATGAGGCCCAATGTATCAGGTGGACTTTGCTTGCTGGTCTCTGGCTGAGCGCAGTCTCCTTGCAGGCACCCTGTGTCATCCACCTGTGTTCATTTCTGTCTCATGCCCTAACTCGTCAGTCACGAGGATCTTGGATACAGCATTGACTTTCAGAAAGTTCTTAGCTTGGCTGTTGTGGGACCTGACTCTGAGTTTGCATGTCTAATTCTGGCTCCTTCCTGGGGAGGAGGGAGAGATGGAGAATTGTGTCTTGTAATGGGTATAGCTGTGGCTTATTTTGGGGGTAGAATTCTGTGGGCCAGTCTCGCTTCTCAGTCCACGAGAAGCTTTGAGACTGTCTGCAAAGTGCACACCTTGCCCGTCTGCATAATGAGACTTGGCATGAGTAGCACATGATCTGCATGAAATGCAAAGTGGATGTTTTCTTTCAGACTCCACGAGTTTGATGAGCAGGTAGCTGCCGTTCGTGAGGGGATGGCCCGAGTCGTGCCTGTCCCTCTTCTCTCTCTCTTCACCGGATATGAGTTGGAGACGATGGTATGCCCACCCTTTCTCTGTGCTTCTCTGTAGCGCCTTTCTCGTGGTAATCCACTGAGTCAGCACCACCAGTTAACCTCTCAATTAAATCTCACTCTTGGAGGTCTGAGACGTGCTCATGCCTTTTGAGTGAAGTAAGACGCACTCAGGAAGCGAGTATTTGCTGCTTCCCACTCCCCCACTCCAGCTGCTCTCACCTGACCCTCCCCACCCCAGCCCCAGTAGAAAGCTGTAGTATGCTTATGTGAAGTGTCCCTTCACAGGTGTGTGGCAGCCCAGACATCCCTCTGCATCTTTTAAAGTCTGTGGCAACGTACAAGGGGGTGGAGCCCTCTGCACCCCTGATCCAGTGGTTCTGGGAGGTGATGGAGCCTTCTCCAACACTGAGCGCTCCCTCTTCCTTCGCTTCGTGTGGGGCCGTACAAGGCTGCCCAGGACCATCGCTGACTTTCGGGGCAGAGACTTCGTCATCCAGGTGTGGCTCCTGCATGTCCTTTGGGATCAACTGAGAGTTATGCCCCTCACACAGAGTTCTGCCGCAGATGAGAAAACAGTTCTTTCCTGTTACATGGTTTTCCTACCCTCTGGAAACGAAATGAAAAACACTTCTCTGATATGAGAGCTCAGAATTTTATGACTACATGTGTTGGGTACCACTACCTACTTCTAAAAAATGTATCTGGCCACCCCCAGAATATGCTGCTATTAAGTCAGCATATTCTAGATTCTGAGCACACACATCATATAAAAAAGCATTTGTTTGAGTATCTGGTTGAATTAGGCGAATCAATAAATAATGCTGCTTACTGAGAAAAATCAGAGTGCCCATTCGATTGAGGATAAGAGTTCTGCCTTGAGTTCTGACTGGTCAGAATCAGGCTCTGTTTACCTGCCAGCCCCTGGGGGTGAAATCACAGCAACCAATTGCTATTTTTTACTGAAAGTCCTAAGAATTAATGAGTTGCTCCTTTTTATTTCTGAAATTGACTAGATGATAATTTTTCTGATACGTTTTTATTCTTAGTCAAAAACATCATGCTGTGTGTGAATGAAAGTCAACTCTAATGAACATAATACAACGGATTGCAGTTTTACCTGTCCTGTACATGGTCTCTGATTATTTAACATTTTTCATTAACAGATATTGGATAAATACAACCCACCTGACCATTTCCTTCCTGAATCCTACACATGCTTCTTCTTGTTGAAGTTGCCCAGGTATTCCTGTAAGCAGGTGCTAGAGGAGAAACTGAAATACGCCATCCACTTTTGCAAGTCAATAGACACAGATGATTATGCTCGCATAGCCCTCACAGGGGAGCCGGCTGCAGATGACAGCAGTGACGACTCGGAGAACGAGGATGTGGATTCATTTGCCTCAGATTCTACCCAGATTATCTAACAGGACACTGAGCTGGATAAATGCCATCCACCACAAGACCCCATGAGATTGACTGAGGCGGCAGAGTGCTACAGTTTAGAGTTCAGGGCGTGATATGTGCCAGGAGATGGGTTAGTCCCCTAGTGTGTGGGATATCGATTGGAGAGTTAGCCTTGCACTTGGAAACTGTTAAAAGGGTCTTCTAACTCACAATGCTGCATTACATGTAGGACTTCATGTTTACTAAAGTATGTAAAGGTTTTAACATGAATGTTGAATTGCAGCATCCCTGAAAATCAATAAAAAGCCTTTTCCCTTGTGGGTGCAATAGATATTTTCCCCTTCCTTTTAAATGTTGTGCATTGCCTTGATTGTACATTGGAAATACTGTGTAACAATGAAATCCTATTATAAATATTTCAATTAATTTTCCTCAAAATTTGTTATTAAAAGTTTTTTGAACATTAAATGATCAGTATTACTTGAATGCATCCAGAAGTTATTTAAACCACACCAAAACAAAAAGGCTGCCAGCTGCCCTCTCCTCCCCAGGTGCTCACACCAGCACTTGCAGTGTGTGACTGGAGCCAAGTCCTCTCCGTGAGCAGCATCATCACTTCTGTCATGGACAGTACTATGTATAACGTTTGTGTCATGTTTACGCCTAAACTTTGATTCTCTATAAATAAAACATTTGTCACAAAATTGTAAGCTGACCTTTCATACATGGTTAAAACTAGCACTGGTGGATATACTACCATCAAAATATAGATGAGTGTGTGATGCAGCACTAGTTAAAATGATTCTGATCTAATTAGACTTTTTTGGTTACAGAACGAAACTCATTACAGTGACGGAGGGAGTGGTCATCAGGAGCCGGGAGAGGTTTAGGGGAGTGGCTGGGGTCAGGAGCTTCTCCTGCCCTCCATGCCATACACCTGGGCAACCGTGGCTCCTGTATGCCTAGGGGTGAAGGAGGGTTTCTGGCCCAGTCGGCCATGGGGTAGGATTTGAGCTGCTTGTTTTGGGATCATTGTCTAGTACGCTCTGCGGAGAGAAAAACTGAGATTGCAGTAGGAAAATTGGTCGACAGGCCTGATGGAGTAGAACTTAGGGTTAATGGTACCAGATGGAGGCCAGAGGTAAGTGTTTTATGTTGGGAGACTGCTCAGGGATCCAATGTATTACATTAAAAGATCCAAAGAGAAATTTTTTTCTGGGCAATTATTCTTGACCAAGATGGTAATAACATTTTTCAGCTTGTATTAAAATTTCCATAAGCTGTGAGATTTGTTCTTTAATCACCATCCCTTTTGTTGTTAGTAGCACACAGCATTTATTTCCCTACTGGTCCTGTGGTTAAGGATCTGCCTGCTAATACAGGGGACATGGATTCGATCCCTAGTCTAGGAGAGTTCCACATGCTGGGGGCAACTAAGCCTGTACACCACTACTACTGAAGCTCATGTGCCCTAGACTGTGTGCTCTACAAAAGAGATGCCACCAAAATAAGCCTGTGCACCATCACTAGAATGCAACTGTCACTCACCACAACTAGAGAAAAGCCAGAGCAGCAACAAAAACCCAGCACAGCCAAAAATAAAGTGTTTTTTGTTTCTGTTTTTGTTTTTCTTTAATATTTATCTCTCTCTGCATCTGGGTGGGCTAGTTTTGGGTGCATGGTTCTGGACTGTGGATTGGTAGGGCTCTGCTTCACATGCCCTTCTGATGACTCAGGGTAGGAAAGCAAGTAAAAACAGGTATAGCCTGCACTCAGGCCTAAGTCCTTGTCAAGGTGTCCAGAAAGTCCTCTTTTCCAACTACATATCTGCATGAGGCCAAATTTTCTTCATATCCTTCAGTCAAAACATACGGGTGGTTTTCCTGTTTTCTTCCAAGAGTTTTATAGTGTAAAACTCTTAAAACTATAAAATCCACTTTATTTTTATGTATGGTGTTAGGGGTTGCAGGAGACATGGGTTCAATCCCTGGGTTGATTCCCTAGTCTAGGAGAGTTCCACATGCTGGGGGCAACTAAGCCTGTACACCACTACTACTGAAGCTCATGTGCCCTAGACTGTGTGCTCTACAAAAGAGATGCCACCAAAATAAGCCTGTGCACCATCACTAGAATGCAACTGTCACTCACCACAACTAGAGAAAAGCCAGAGCAGCAACAAAAACCCAGCACAGCCAAAAATAAAGTGTTTTTTGTTTCTGTTTTTGTTTTTCTTTAATATTTATCTCTCTCTGCATCTGGGTGGGCTAGTTTTGGGTGCATGGTTCTGGACTGTGGATTGGTAGGGCTCTGCTTCACATGCCCTTCTGATGACTCAGGGTAGGAAAGCAAGTAAAAACAGGTATAGCCTGCACTCAGGCCTAAGTCCTTGTCAAGGTGTCCAGAAAGTCCTCTTTTCCAACTACATATCTGCATGAGGCCAAATTTTCTTCATATCCTTCAGTCAAAACATACGGGTGGTTTTCCTGTTTTCTTCCAAGAGTTTTATAGTGTAAAACTCTTAAAACTATAAAATCCACTTTATTTTTATGTATGGTGTTAGGGGTTGCAGGAGACGGGTTCAATCCCTGGGTTGAGAAGATCCCCTGGAGAAGGAAATGACAACTCACTCTAGTATTCTTGCCTGGGAAATCCCACAGACAGAGGAGCCTGGCTGGCTACAGTCCATGGGTTTGCAAAAGAGCTGGACATGATTTAGTGACTAAACAACCATTAAACAACATGGTATTAGGGAATGTTCTAATTTCATTCTTGTAGCTATCCAGATTTCCTAGCACCACTTACTAGAAGAGGCTGTCTTTAATATATATTGTTGCCGCCTTTGTCATAGATTAGGTGACCATAGGTGCATGAGTTTATTTTTGGGCCCTCTCTCCTGTTCAGTTGGTCTATATTTCTGTTTTTGTGCTAGTACCATACTGTTTTGATGACTAGTTTTGTAGTATAGTCTGAAGTCAGGGAGCCCTGATTCCTTCAGCTCCAGTTTTCTTTCTCAAGATTACTTTGGCTATTCAGAGTCTTTTGTATTTCCCTACAAATTGTAAAATTGTTTGTTCTAGTTTTATGAAGGTAATTTCACAGGGGTTGCATTGAATATGTAGATTGCTTTGAGCAATAATTTTCATTATATTGATTCTTCCAATCTGAGAAAATGGTACAGTTTTCTATCTGCTTGTGTCCTCTTTGTTTTCCTTCATCAGTCTTTATAGTTTTCTGAGTACAGGTCTTTTGTCCCTTAGGTAGATTTATTCCTAGATATTTTATTCTTTTTGTTACAGTGGTAAATGGGATTGTTAACTTAATTTCTCTTTCTGCTCTTTCACTGTTAAGTGTATAGGAATACAAGATATTTTTATGCGTTAGTTTTGTATCCTGCAACTTAACCAAATTTATTGATCACAGAAAGATCTTTTTTGACCCACCTCCTAAAGTAATGAAAATAAAAACAAAAGTAGTTGAGACCTAATTAAACTTAAGCGCTTTTGCTCAGCAAAGGAAACCATAAACAAGATGAAAAGAACCTTCAGAATGTGAGAATAGTTGCAAACAAGCAACAAAGGATTAATTTCCAAAATACACAAACAACTTACAGAGTTCAATATCAAACAAGAAATACAATCAAAAAAAGGGCAGAAGACCTAAACAGACATCTCTCCAAAGAAGATGGCCAACAGACACAGGAAAAGATGCTCAACATCACTGGTAAAGAATCTGCCTGTCAATGCAGGGGACTCATTAGAGAAGTGCCAAATCAAAACTACAGTGAGGTACCACCTCACACCAGCCAGATTAGCCATCATCAAGAAATCTACAAACAATAAATCCTAGAGAGGGTGTGGAGAAAAGTTACCCTTCCTGCTCTGTTGGGAATGTAAATTGGTGCAACCACTGAGGAGAACAATAAGGAGGTTCCTTAAAAAGCTAAACATATATGTATAATTTTGGTTGAATTGTATGGCAGAAACCAAGTATTGTGAAACAATTTTCCTCCAGTTAATTTTCAAAAATTAAAAAAATTAACTCCCCTTGTTGACAAATTTGCATCAGATAATTTATAATCATATAAGTCAAATCTATAACTACATCTATAATTTATAATTGTAATCTTATTTGGCTTATGTTAAACATAGGCACAATGAAAGTATTAAAGCTAAACCTAGAACTACCATATGACTTGTCATATACCCTGAGAAAATTGTAACTCAAAAAGATACATGTACTCCATGTTCATTGAAGCACTATTTAAAATATCCAGGACATGAAAGCAGTCTACGTGTCCACCAATAATGAGTGGATAAATAAGTTGTGGTGCATCTATCCAGTGAAATATTTGTTGTTGTTTGGTCTCTTAAGTCGTGTCTGACTCTCTTATGACCCCATGGACTGTAGCCAGCCAGGCTCCTCTGCCCATGGGATTTCCCAGGAAAGAATACTGGAGTGAGTTGCCATTTCCTTCTCTGGGGGTACCTTCCCAACCCAGGAGTCAAATCAGTATCTCCAGTGTAGGCATCAGGGAAACCCACAATGGAATATTAGCCATTAAAAGGAATGAAATTGAGTCCGTTGAAGTGATGTGGATGAACCTAGAGCCTGTAATACAGTGTGAAGTAAGAAAGAAAAAACAAAATATTGTATGTTAAGTGCATATATATAGAATCTAGAAAAATGGTACTGATGAACCTAATTGCAGACAGGAATTGAGGTGCAGATGTAGAGAACGGACTTGTGGAAATGGGGGGAAACAAAGGTGGAAATGAGAGAGTCACATTGACATATATACATGGCCATGTGTGAAATAGACACCTACTGGGAAGTTGCTGTATAGCATAGCACTGGAAGGTCAGCTTGGTGCTCTGTGATGGCCTTGAAGGGTGGGGAGGGGTTGGTGGTGGGAAGGAGGCTCAAGAGGGAGGGGAGATATGTATACATATGGCTGATTCATAATGTTGTACAGAGAAGCCAATACAATGTTGTAAGATTTATATTACAATAACATTATTAAGATTGTCCCTTGATGTCTGCAGAAAATTGGTTCCATGTACCCTAAGGCTCTGGATGCTCAAGTCCCTTATGTAAAATAGTGTAGCATTTGCATATAACATTTGTATATCCTCTCATATTCTTTAAATCATCTCATAATACCTATAATACATACTTATAATACTTATAATACGTACTTGTAATACCTGCTGCTGCTAAGTCGCTTCAGTCATGTCCGACTTTGTGCGACCCCATAGATGGCAGCCCACTAGGCTCCACCGTCCCTGGGATTCTCCAGGCAAGAACACTGGAGTGGGTTGCCATTTCCTGCTCCAATGCATGAAAGTGACAAGCGAAAGAGAAGGCACTCAGTTGTGTCCGACTCTTTGCAACTCCATGGACTGCAGCCCACCAGGCTCCTCCATCCATGGGATTTTCCCGGCAAAAGTACTGGAGTAGGGTGCCATTGCCTTCTCCATTGTAATACCTAATGCAGTGTAAATACTATGTAAATTGTCAGCACACTCAAATTTTGCTTTTAGGAACTTTCTGGTATTATTTTTCCTGAATATTTTTGATCTGAGGTTGGTTGAATCTGCACTTGTGGAACAATAGTTGAGGGCTGACTTGCAGTTTTGGACTGCAGAGGCAAAAATGAGAATTTGGCTATCTTAAGCCAGAGTAAAGAGACTGATAAAAATGTAAATGTGATTCACTAATTTTTTTGTTTTAGAAAATAATTTCTCAAAATAGTATTCATGTTAAGAAATTGGCTTATTTTTAGTTTAAAATGGATAATTAAAAACCTTTCAGTTTTACATACTAACATTTTTGCTGTTTACCCTATCCTTACCTTGTGGAACTATTAAAAAATTTTTTTTTCAGTTTTAATTTCTAATATGGTAACTTGATAAATATAATTCAGATAAAAATTATTGAGAATCCTAAAGGCTTTAGGAGTGAAAAGTGTCTTGAGACCCAAACTGCTGCTCCCTGGGGAGGACAGCTGCCCCAACACCAGCACACTTCCAGTGTTATGGCCCTGTCCACAAGCTTTGCACAAAGCATACTCACTATGAGCTCTTTTTTCTTTCTCTCTTTTTTTAGTTTCAGAAGCCCTGAAGGATTATTTCCTCTTTCTTCTGGTGGCACTGCTGTGAGCCCAAGTCGCAACTTTGCCTCCATGGTGCAAGTGCATGCCCAGTGGAAGCCAGCAGCACCTGATCCCCTGCTCTCTCTCTTAGGTGGCTTGGATGGAAAGAGCCTTTGGAGGTATGATGATTTCCCCAAGCAGTGACAGCCAGTCCTAGTGTGGGATGCTGGAAACTCCAGTTGACATGCTGGTTCTAGAGCAGGGTGTGCTGGACACTGTATGTCCTAGTCCTAGGACGAGGCCCCTTCTTTTAATGATGGGCTGGAGTGGTGCTGCTGGCATGCCACAGGGACGCCCTCCACCCAGGTGAGGGGCAGACCCTCTCCAGTGTAGGGAGCTCAGCCAGGTGGGCCCCATCTCAGCCACTTTTCAGTTTGTTTTCCCCTTATACGCAAACAAGGCTCCTCTGAGGAAGTCTGCACTTTGAGTTTTCCTCTAGCTCATTACATTAAAAAGAAAAAAAGACTGTTAAAGCAGTCTCAGATTCATAGCAAAATGGAGCAGAAAGTATAGAGAATTCACACATGCCCCTTGCCCCTGCACATGCATAGCGTTCCCACTATCAACCTCTGCAACAGAGTGATACATTTGTTACAATTGATAAACCTACATCAACTCCTCACTGTCACTCAAAATCCACAGTTCACATTAAGGCTTACTCCTGGTGGTGTTACATTCTAATGGTTTGGACAAATACATAATGAAGTGTTTCATCACTTTAGTGTCACACAGAATAGTGTCACTGCCCTAAAAATCCTGTTGTTCAGTCACTAAGTCGTGTCCAGTTCTTTGCAACCCTATGGACTGCACCATGCCAAGAACCTCTGCCCTCGTCTATCTCCCAGAGTTTGCTCAAATTCATGTCCATTGAGACCGTGATCTAACCATCTCATCCTCTGCCATCCCCTTCTCCTTTACCTTCAGTCTTTCCTGGCATGAGGATCTTTTCCAGTGAGTCAGCTCTTGTGACCCATGGACTGCAACATGCCAGGATTCCCTGTCCATCACTAAATATACTCTTACTATTCCATTCAGCAATTGTGTTTCCTGGTGCTTTTTCAAAAGTTCAAAGTACATTTACACAAACACCATGGGTCACACATGGTGATGTACATGTTTCATGCTACTGTCAGTTCATCTCACCCTCTCCCTGCTGCCATGTCCACAAGTCCCTTTTCTATGTCTCCATCTCTATTCCTGCCCTGCAAATAGGTTCTCAGTACCAGTTTTTTTTTTAATATTTCATATATATGTATTAAGATACAGCAGTGTGTACATGTCAATCCCAGTCTATCTCTCTCCTCCACTCCTCTCCCCCGCTGACCATAGGTTTGTTCTCTAAGTCTGTGAGTCTGATTCTATTTTATAAATAATTTTGTTTGTGTCATTTTTAAAGATTTTTTTTAATATTGGAAAGTACTATTATATATGTTTTATTATATATATATATACACATATATATACACACACACATAAAATAAAAATTTACCAGTACATGAAATAATATATAAATGATAAGAATGACAAAGCATATGTGATATCATATAATATTGGTCTTTCTCTATCTGACTTAATTCACTCAGTGTGATGATCTCCAGGTTCATCCATATTACTGCAAATGGCATTGTTTCTTTTTAATGACTGAGTAATATTCCACTATTCCATTACATAATATTCCTTATGGACATCCTGGAATGAGAAGTCAGGTGGGCCTTAGGAAGCATCACTACAAACAAAGCTAGTGGAGAT